>SNQJ01S0222689.1:0-13459 GCA_010110895.2 Picea sitchensis
TAAAGGTTTTAATGTCAAAGGTTAGGAGCATAAGGTATGTAAATTGGTAAAATATTTGTATGTCTTGAAGAAAGCACCATGAGCATGGTATGAAAAATTAACTGAGCACCTTCTGAAGTTAAACTACATGCATTTCAATCTAGATGATGTAACTCTATTTGTCAAGAAAGTTGGTAAATTAGTTGTATATCTAGTTGTATATGTTGATGATTTTCTAATTACAAGAAATAATGATGATTATATAACATCCATTAAGAAAGAGATGAAAACGTTTTTTGATATGATTGATTTGGGCCTACTTCATTATTACTTAGGAATTGAAGCCACTCAAAATCCTAATTTCATTTTTATTTCTCAGAAGAAATACATTGGAGAGTTATTGTGTAGATTTGGGATGCAAGACTCTAATTTTGTTTCTACTCTAATGGAACAAAATCTAAATATTTCTTCCAATCAAGAAAATGATTTTGAAGATGCAACCAAGTACAAACAGCTTGTTGGAAGTTTGATTTATCTTACTACTACTCATCCTGATATTACCTTTGCAGTAAGAATTCTTTCTAGATTTATGCATCAACCCTGTGAAGGACACTAGGCATCAACAAAACGAGTGCTCAAACATTTCAAAGGCACTCAAAATTTTGGTATGAAATACTCAAAGGCCCCAAACTTTCATCTTATTGGATATTCTGATTCCAACTTTGATGGAGACAAAGAACATGAGGTGTCTACTTCAGGTTATTTGATGTGTCTTGGATCAATAGTTGTCACTTGGAGATTAAGGAAACAATCAGTTTTTGTTGTTTCTACAATTGAATTAGAATATGTAGCAGCAACTCAAGCCACAAAAAAATTGTGTGGCTTAGAAAAATTCTTGAAGACTTGCAGGAGAAACAATTGACTCCAACACCTCTACTTGTTAACAACACTTTTGCAATTCAATTGGCCAAGAATCCCATATTTGATGATCAAACCAAGCATATAAACACCAAATATCACTTGATTTGACATCATGTTGAGGCCAAAACCCTTCATCTGAGACATTGTTCCACTTCAAAACAAATCGCAGATACCCTTAGCAAAGCTTTGGGACATGAAAAAATTGAACGATTCTGAATGCTACTAGGCATGATGGATGTCCCTTTGGATTAAGGGGGGAATTTTAAATTAATCCTTAGGGATAATTGCAATCTTAGTTAACTAGAGGGTAACTAGAATTTAGTTTTGTTAGTTTAACTGTCTGAGACATAACTGTCCGAGACACTAATTGTTTCTTAGCCAGTATATTTCTACATATGTATAGTAATAATTGATAATAAATATAGAATCATGGAGTTTTTCTCATTGGCCTTTTACACAAAGGACCAAAAAAGGATATCTACTTTCAAACTACAAATCATCCATAGTTCAATAAGTTTGACAAAGCTAGAATCAGGCCACCTGTTAACATAACTCAATACAAAGCATAAACCCAATAAGCATGAATCGTCGATGTGAATGACTTTTTCTTTCGGTGATTCCCTTGTTTAACTACAATAATCATAAAAGGTCATAGTTTAAACGTTCTAAGTTTTGGTCCTTTTCATGGGATATTTTATGGGGATATTTTCCAAAAATCTGGCCATAAATTATTGTATTTGTAGATTTGGGTGGTTAATTATGTGTAATCCGAGTGCCCTGGGGTATTCTCAACACATTGAATCCATTTCTACATTCAAAAATACAATTTAAACAACAAAAAATTGTGACATCGTGTAGATTTATGTTCCCAGATGGTGACGAAAATGGAAAAAAGGTAGAACTGTTCGACAACACTGTATATAAAACGATCTACTACTTTTTAAGGTTGACCAACATCCATGAAATAAAGTTCACATCTCTCGGGAAAGAACCGGTCATTCCCATTATCCCATTCAAACAAACATGACAAATGAGCAATGGGCATCTATTATAGAACTAAACATATCAACAAATTTCCAATGCAACACGTATCAAAGTTTCTTAACATGAGACTACCTTTCAACAACAAGAACAACCTCTTGGATACCACATGTGTCCATGTAAAATGCACCTCATACCATCATGTCATAGGGTGTCAATACGAAACGAACGATATGGAAAAGAGCATGGGCACCAGATTGAGTATTTTGTTTCTATTGAACTTGAATGTAATGTTGGGACAAGGAAAAACAAAAACAAAATTGTCTGCTATCATCCAGGTATAGATCATTACAGAGAGTGCTTATAAGCTTATGTTTTTATTTCAGGAAGGCAAGGCGGATAGAGCTCAAAATGATTGGTTTTTCATTCATTTATGAGTAATTGATCTTCTGTTATCTGTTGTCTGAATAAGAATACTTCCAATCTATGTTATCAAACGAGCATAATTTTCATCTTTTTTCCTTAAAAATTGTTGATGCAGATTATAGAATTCTACATTCAAGCAAAGAATTTGTCGCTTTGTACATTAGGACTCTTTTCTGATATGTTCAAACTTAATCTTTACTAGATTTTATAATCTTGACATGAGACATTAATGCAACCAATTTTGGAGTAAGGAATGTGTGTAGTGGTTCATAAATTGTTTAAATTGATGTTTTAAATGTGTTAAAAGTACTTTTCAAAGCTTTCTCTGTAATTTCTCTGAGAGAGTTTGGTAATATTGTTTGCATAAATATTAAGCTCTTAAGTGGGTTTCTTTGGATATTTTTGGGTTAAACAGAAAACATAATAATTTCTTTGTATACATCACTGTATTATTTTATATGAAATAGCAAAGTCATAACATTCTTTCTCTAATATTTGTGCTATGTTTGTTTGTTTAAACCATGGACACTTTCTATTCTAAATTTAAGAAGGTAGTAGACTTACAAATGTTCTGCATATTGTTTAGGTTATGAAAACACGAATTAGTATTTTATGAAAAATAGTTCCTACAAACTTCGAAGCTAATTACAGATTAAGTCATGTAATATTTGTTAATCTAAACTAGACTGTGTTTTTAAACTTATTAATAATTACTTACTTTGTAATTAGAATGAAAGACATGAAAAATATCATCGGACCATTAAGAACACCATCCTTGTAATGGTGGATAATTTCAGATAGTTTCTCACGGTATACATATATAAGACCAGACATATATTTTCCTTGAATGTCCCTGTCCTCTCCCTTCTTTTGTAAAATCTGCACTTGCAATCAAAAGATTCCTAGAAAGAAGACACAATAGACAAATATAAGTATATTTTGAATATGGTCTTAATGCAAGAGATATAAACTATACTTAGACGATCTATCCCCTAGTGCTCGAAGAAACCCAGTCTTTGAATCCCTTTTGTTCTTTGTGTTTGTATGTTTTAACATTGCCCATCTCCCTAGCTTTGTTGATTTGTTCCTTCAATTTCAAATACATTTTTTTGATAGAAGATGGAAACAAAAATTAAATGCTCTTTAAACATGATACAAGAACTGAAGTAGAAAACTAAAAGTAATAAGTTTGATCGTTGGTGTCAATCAAGATATAATGCTACCTCCTTACTTTTATATTATGTTGAAGGGAAAATTCTTATTTTCAAGAAGGTTAGAATTTGAAAATTCAACCAAGTAAATTCCTCAACACTTGCCTTGAATAGAGTAATTATAACAAAATGGAAACTATAAAATGTATCCTAAATCACTGAATAGAGAAGAAAACCAAATCTATTAACAATTTATTACTTATTCAATACAAGTTAATTATTTTAAATGAAGTAATTATCACAAAATAGAAGTCATTAGCCTAAATTACAAAATTAATTATTTTAAATGGAGTAATTATTACAAAATGTAACCTAAATTACTAAATAGAAAAGGAAACCAAATCTATTAACAATTTATTACTTATTCAATACAGATTAATTAAATTAAAAATAAGTGAATAAACACTCACTCTCAAGAATGGCTCCTAGTCATTTATTTTGCCTCATTTTTCAAGTTATTGGAAACTTCCCAACACTTTCATATTTCAATATTTATGACTTATTAAACATATTGCCTTGTTTTACAAATCTGCATTGGAAACTTCAAAGCATTTTCGTATTTCAATAATTATGACTTATTAAACACATAGACAAGGAAACCAAAGCTATTAGCCTTTTTATACTTATTAAACACATCTTAATTAAACTTTTACTTATTAAACACATCCTTAATAAAGATTCGTGAGTAAGAATGGTATTCAGTCATTTATTTTTCCTCCTTTGACCAGCATGCATTGGAATCTAATCTTCTCCAACACTTTTCTATTTCAAGATCCAATACTTTTATATGGGGTTGTCTAATTGTTCTATGTTTTTTTTTTTTTTCATATTTCAATATCTACCACTTTCATATGAGGTCGTCTAACTGTTCTAGATCCAGCACTTTCATATGAGGTTGTGTAACTGTTCTATATTTTAGATTTTTTGCTACTTAAAGCTGAAATCATAATTTTTTACTATTTAAATTGCATTTTTTTATTGTAGAAAAAGATATAGATTGCTGAAAAATCTCTGGACCACCCAAATTATATAAAAATAACCACTCTTATCTACTGATTCAACTATCATTAACTAATTCTAATAAATATCACTAAAAAATATAAAAAAACAAAAACAAAACATACCATGTTTAATATCCAAAAAAAACCAAAAACAAAACATAGAATGTTTAACCTAGGACCTTTCATATTTCAAGATACAACGATTCATGGCTACACTAGCTGGTAATGATGAAACATAGAAAAACAGTGGCGTCGTGTTGTTGACGACTCTTTAACTCTCGTGCTAACATGTACCAAAAATCGTTATATGCTTAATGCCCACTGCCCATAATGTACCTTCACAATTGATTCAAACTCACAAGCTATTAATGCAAATTTACAAAGAATATTTTTAATTTTAATTTTTAAATATTGACCTTTTATTAGTCCCATCAATTTTCTAGGTCAATAAAAAAATTAAAATTTTATAATATCAAAATTTTAAATATATATTAAAAAAAACATTTTAATATTTCAAAATTAAAATTTTTAAATAAATATTTGATAAAATCAACTCAGTTTGACGAAAATCACGAGTCAATGGCTATATTCCCTCCTGCGGCAGGGACTAATAATTATGAAATTAATATACTCCTCTACCAAATAATAATTAATAATGTATTACAACCAACACATTTATATTAACTCCTAATCTATATGCATTTAGAAAAATCATTTTTTTTTATGGTGAAAAACTTTTTTATAATGAAAAAATTGCATTTGTAGAGAATTGATTCCTATTAGATGCATTGTAAATTGTAAATTAATATCTATTTATGTTGGATTTATCATGCATSAAGAGGAATCAAATCTTTCAAGAAATAGATTTACCCTTGTTAAAATGGATCTACACCATTTCTTTACACATCTATGCTAAGTATCAAATCCATTTAAATACATATARAGAGAGAGGTAGATATTGGAATATTTTATTTATGGTAGACATATAAATATTGTTTTGWTATTAATATTTTTTTAAATTCCACTTGKCAACTCCATGTTAAGTACTAAAGGACTTAAACATCTCYCTCATAATAAGATGTAGAAAGCACCTATGYCTAAACTATGATTTTTTTTTTCAATTATATATGTGTTCATATTGAAATATTTTATTTATGATAAACATTGAAATATTTTTTTGTTATTAACTTTTTATAATGTTATTTGTGAACTCCATATTAAGTAATCGGAAAAAAAACATCAATTGATAGAATAAGAGTTTTTTTACATTCATTTATTTATATATATTTAAAGTTAATATAAAAATATTTTACTTAAAGTGGACATTGAAGTATGAGCTTCATTTGATGAATTGACAATTTATTAATGAATAATTAATATTTATATCTATTTAGAAGGATCAAATATTTGGAAGTGAAAACCTTTTACAACCACCATACATTTATATTAACTCTAAATTTAACATTCATTTAAAAGGATTAAATCTCTCAAAGTGAAAATCTTTTTTAAATTAAAAAAATTGAGCCTCTGGGGATTTGATCCCTCTTGATGCATGATAAATCAAAAGTTAATATGTATTTAGGTTGTGACGTCTTAAGAGGAAACACATGTTCTTAACCATTATACCCACTCGAGCTATATATATATATATATATATATATATAAAATTTCATTTGTCAATTCAATTCCATATTAAGTATGTAAAAAAACATCAATTACTCAAATATGATTTTTTTATATTCAATAATTTCATATATATTTAAAATTAATTCAAAAATATTTTATTTAAAACATATATTTTTTTTGTTTGTTAATTTGTGCGGGACCTGTTGGCTACGCTGTTGGCTACGCGATTAACCTGTGGTTTGAGAAACCGCGACTTAGGGGCATCTAAGCCATCAAAATCACCCAGGGATCGCACCCGGCCTGAGCCACACCAACCCTTAACATGGTTGGATTTTTTGTCCCCGCAGGTTTCGAACCGGTGACTTTAACATCACAGAGTGGCTTAACAACACACTCCGTCACCGACTGTCCTACANCCTTAACATGGTTGGATTTTTTGTCCCCGCAGGTTTCGAACCGGTGACTTTAACATCACAGAGTGGCTTAACAACACACTCCGTCACCGACTGTCCTACACCTCGGGGACTATTTAAAACATATATTAAAATATTTTATTTATAATCATTATTAAAAAAAAATATTATTATTATTTTTTTAATATAATATTTCAACTTTATGTTAAATATGGAAAAAATTACTAACTTAGTAAAAAACTACACTAATAATAAAACCCATAACAAATTAACAAATTTTACTTGTTAATTTGTTTTGTTTTACCCTACAAATGCATCAAAGCCACCATAATTAACCAATTTGTTTTGTTTTACCATACAAATGCATCAAAGTCACCATAATGAGTATGATCACATTGTTTAATATCGAATGCACAAGGTGTTTCAATTAATGGCTTCAGTGTCATATATTCCAAGAAAGATATGTTTGATTTTTATTGCAATTGAAAATATCGCTCATTGAAAAGACGATGTGAGATTATCAATTGGACATCGGTTTTGTTTGATGGAACTGGTGCTACGTGTTGGGCTTGGGTTGATGAAGGATTGTCCCTTATCCAATTCACGCCAAAGTCACCTCATCCACCTAACACGAAAGTGAGTGAGGTTGACGGTTCAAAACCCACATCACGATTTCACTATTTAGCCGATTGAAAAGACGACCATTTCCAAATTCTTTGTGACGATTGAAAAGACGACGATTTCCAAATGCCAAGAATATCTTCTCAATCCAAGTGATCAACTTTTAGCCTTTCTCATTTGGAAATGACATGAAACATTTCCTGTTGTGTGGGATTGTAGAATCTATGTTTTATCTATCATACCAAGAATTGGATTCTTCTATCAAGACTTCTTGTATCTCTATTGTTATGTTATTGATTGATGTATTTAATTGCATCGGTGATGTGTAAACTTTCTAGTCATCTCAATTACTATATATGATTGCATAGAATCGTTTTTAGACATAATTCAAACTATTTCTTGAATGACATTGTTAGTAGTTACTATTCAGTGTTAACACATTTTGTTGGTTAAATTGTGAATCGTTAGCTTATTTATAAAGCATGTTGGGTATCTAGGGATTAAGGATTTGTGTGGGGGTGAGTGGAAACTAATGATGGTCTCTCATGACGCGTTAGTGACAATGCAAACCTAGAAAAACAACAATTTGTTAACTTGGAGGGATTATTCAAGGTACTTTTACAATGAATTTGATCTAGATTATTTTGAGAATGAAATGAAGGCATAGATATAATAATGAAATATACAGAGATATTGCAATAAACACATAGATTCAACAATGCACAATTTTTATTAATGAGAGAATGTACAAAAATTGTAAAATTATAGAGTGAATGACTCGCTAGAATGGTGGTAGATTATCTTTGAGAAGAGATGTGATGGCTATGTTCATTCGCAAGAAGATGATGGTGATTACAATGAGGCTCTAGAGACCTTTTTAACGTAAAGAAAATCCAAAACCCTAACCCCAGAAGATGAAACGCCAAAAGGTTTGTTGGCCCCGATGGGGGTAGTTGGTATGTCAACTTCCCAAGGGCATAACTTTTGCATATGATCTCCATTTGGGGCACACGATAACTCATTTGAAAGGTCTATCTGAAGAATACACATTTTCCCATCACATTTGGGATAAATCCTATGGTGTGACTTTGGCGAGCCCAAAAAATGTTGTTTAGGGCCTCAAAACGACCCCAGAAGTTTAGGACTCGAAAACTGTAGAAAAATTACCAAAGTGGAAACCCCTATTTTGAGCCAGTAGAATAGGTGGGTGGCCACTGATTTCCATCTGGATCAATCCTCCCCACTTAGGAAGCAATGGTCTCCATTGCGTCAAGTCTTTGGGGAAGCTTTTGTTGAATCTGAACCTTGGTGAGTTGCTTGCCTTGTTGGAGAGGTTGTCTTGCTTAGCTTCTTGAAGGTTGTTAAAAACCTATTGTTGGAGGGGTTGGATGTGTTTAATCAATCAGGCTGCATGATTTTACAGAGTGTGGGAGGACTCTGTCGATGAAGATGCAACATGAAAAACATGAAGGGAATTATCATAGCTTGGTTTGATTGGGCAGTGTAGAGGCACCCCCGTAGGTGTAGTAGGAATATATTGGTGCTCTTCTACAATCTTGTTGATATACTTGTACTGGATAGAATAGTATTGGGTTGAGGCTGTAGTGGTTTCAGTTTCCTTCTCTTCTGACCATATTGTGAAGAGGCTAAACTTTGCGGTATAAGAGATGACTTTGCGGTGCTATTTTTTTGAGACAGTAGTTGGAACTACCTATGGTATCCTATAGGGTTGACCCCCAGAATAATAATGACGCTTCAGGGTCAAGACTCATAAATAGCATGACTCCTCCACATATATGGCTGGCCTAACATAACATCATAGACTTCCAGTGGGGAAACATCACACAGTACTTCATCCTTGAAGGTATTGATGTCGTATGATAGGACACACTATTGATTGGCACAAATATCTCATCCCTGACAGAGCCATATGATGTTGTATGGTTGCGGGTGTGGTGTTGTCGGAAAATCCAACTGCTTGACAACCTTTGCTGAGATGAAGTTTTTTTGTCTTCCTCTATCAACGAAAAAATATAGCAGGGTTCCCTTCACTCACATATGTGAATGAAAAATGTGCTCCCCCTCCTTAGGATCCTCTGGTTCTTCTGGTTGGATTGTTGTGGTCATGATAGTAGTAGTGGGTTCTGTATCAATTATTGGTCTCCTTTTATTATTGTCTAAATTAGAGTTTGATTTGGGGCTCAACTTTGTTTCTTTGAGCTCGACCACCAATGAATATTTCAAGCGACATTCATTGGTGTTGTGCCAAGAGATTTTGTGGAATTCGSAACACTTTTGAGTGTCCCTCTTCATCTTCTCRTTACCCTTCTTTTCATGTGTCTTGGACTAGTTGTCTTTAGATTGACTATTTTGTGAGTTAGGGTTTCCTTTACCATACTTTGGTTGTTGCAGATTTGTAGACCCAAAATTCTGCTTGTTTTGCTRCTTAAATTTCTGCTCGATTTTGACAATGTATCTATAAACGACTCCCAATGATGAGGCAMCCCCGTAGGTGTAGTAGGAATATCTTGGTTCTCTTCAACAATCTTGTTGTTCTACTTATGTTGGATAGAAGGGTCTTGGGTCGAGGCTRCAGTGGTTGCAATGTCCTTCTCTTTTGAACATATTGTGAAGAGGATAAACTTTGYGGTATGAGAGATGAATTTGTGGAATTTKTTTTTCGAAATAGTATTTGGAACTACCTTTGGTATTCTATAGGGATGACACCCCAGAGTAACAATGATGCTATGGGGTTGAGACTCATAAAAAACATGATACCTCCACATATATGGCTAGCCTAATAGAACATCATTGACTTCCAGTGGGGAAACATCACATAGTACCTCATCCTTGAGGGGCTTGATGTCGTATCATAGGTGGCACTGTTGGCTGACATGAAGATCTCAACTCTGGTGAAACCATTCGATTTTGTATGGTTGTGGGTGTGGTGTTGTCGAAAAATCCAATAGCTTTACGACCTTTGTTGAGGTGAATTTCTTCTATATTCTGCTATCAACAATAAAATGCATCGGGGTCCCCTTCACCCACATATGTGAATGGAAAAGGTGCTCCCCCTCCTTAGGATCATATGGTTCTTTTGGTTGGATTGTTACGTTCATGATAGTAGCAGTGGGTTCTGCATCAATTATCGATCGCCTTTTATTATTGTCTAAATCATAGTCTAAGTCGGGGCTCGACTTTGTTTCTTTGAGCTTGGCCTCCAATGAATGTTTCAAGAGACATTCATTGGTGTTGTGCCAAGGGATTTTGTGGAATTCACAACACTTCCTAGTGTCCTTCATATTTGCATTACCCTTGTTTTCATGTGGTTTGGACTAGTTGTCTTTAGATTGACTATTTTTTGAGTTAGGGCTGCCTTTACCATACTTTGGTTGTTGCGGATTTGTAGACCCAAATTCCCGCATGTTCTGCTACTTAAATTTCTGCTCGATTTTGAAAATGTATCTATAAGCGACTCCTAATGATGATATAGCCAAAAAATCCATTTAAGTTTGGATGTACCTATGTAGAGCCCCACGATATTTCAGAACTTGATGTCACTCAGAGTCTTTGATATCCAACTCAGTACACAATGTATGGAAGGTATTTGTGAACTCTGACATAGTTTGGTCCTGCTTTTGATGCAGCATGGCCCATCTCATGTATTCGTCATCACAGTTTCCCACATGGTAATATTTCTCCTTGACCGCATCCATAAACAAATCCCAAGTGGACTTAGACCCAAATATTATAGACTCCTCTATGGAATTTTTCTTCCAGTAATTTTCCCACCAATGTTCGAGATGGGGGGTGCCTTAAGGAGCGCAAAGGTGCTCTTTTCTCTATCGGAAAAATTGTGAACAAAGAAATAACCTTCTAGGAAATTTAAGCATTTATACAAAGCATCGACATCGATCTGACCTTCAAATATGGGGATATCAAAATTAACTTGTACCTTGAATGGGGTAGATTCTCCAAAGCGACTGATTGACGAAGGCACTCATGTTATTGTTGGAAATCATTGAAGGATTTGGGAAAAATTCTCCAACATCTTGTTCCTTTGTTTTGCGAGGGTTTTGAGGAGAAACAACTTGATGGGATATTCTTCTCCCTCATTCCTATTGTTTTCCTCCATGGGAGGCCGCTTGGGCTGGTGAGAGCGTTTTTCCTCAAGAGAAACTAGCTCGAGACCCAACTCTCTATACACTGACCTCGTGAGGGACATGCACTAAGAAACAAAAAGGAGTAGCCTTCTCTGATACCATTGATTCAAATTATTTTGTGAACGAAATGAAGGAAGATATATAACAATGAAATATATAGAGATATTGCAATAAACACAAAGATACAACAATGCACAATTTTTATTAATGAGAGAATGTACATGAACTATAAAATTACAGAGTGAATGACTTGCTAGAATGATGGCAACTTATCTTTGAGCAGAGATGTGATGGATACGCTCATTCACAAGAATATGATGATGATTACAATGAGGCTCTAAAGGCCTTTTTAACATAATGAAAATATAAAACCCTAACCCCGGAAGATGAAACGTCGAAATGTTTGTTGGCCTCGATGGGCATAGTTGGTACGTCAACTTCCCAAGGGTGTAACGTTTGCATATGATCTCCATTTTGGGCGCACAATAGCTTGTTTGAAAGGTATTTCAAGGAATACACATTTCACCATCACATTGTGGCTAAATCCTATAGTGTGGTTGTTGGGCGGGGGGCAAAAAACGTTGTTTAGGGCCTCAAAACGACCCCAGAAGTTTAGGACTTGAAACGTTGTAGAAAAACTGTCAAAGTGGAAACCCTTTTTTTAAGCCAATGGAATAAGTGGGTGGCCACAAATTTCCACCTGGATTATAATTTTAATATAGTGTAAGAATATGAAACATAGTAAATTGAATTATCTTTCCAAATATACAACTTTTATTCACATAAATTGTGAATAACTATGTCAAATTTGTTTTTTTCTAAAAGCGGTATCTTATTTTTCCAACAAAATATAAGTTATATGTTTTTGTTCGTCCAGGTTTTGAGTACCTTAGCGATGGAATTTCATTCCAAAAACATGTATACTTGTAGAGAACCTGTTTTCTTGTGTCGTTTGTTTTTTGGAAAATTTTAATATTAATTTTATATATATTTTTAAATTATCAAAGTCAATATATGACTGAAATTACGTCTTTTTTTCGTGTAGACTAAGAGGGTCTTCGCATGATCAAAACAAATTTATTTTTTTAGATCGTAGGTATCGATCTCTTCTAGTGTCGAATATACCTCATTCAAGAAATAGATAAGCCGAAAAGAAATATAGCCGAAATAAGAGAGGTATGTATTCTATGATTTTGATATATGTGAAGACAAAAATAGATTAAAAATAGTAAACAATATTAATTTAAAAAGAAAATTTATATATTTGAAATATGCATAGTCGACTCGATCTATGTCTATAGTTTCGTCAACAAATGAATTGTTTATCCTATATAAAAATAACTTCAACGACACATATATAGAGGCTTATTCACAAAAATGGGGGTTTTATCAATTTCTAGACCAGACCACTAGGTTTTTCATCTCGAACCTAAATCTGATCCAACCAATTCATCATACATGTTTTCAATGCTGCCAAAAAAAAGTAAATTCAAAATAATGTGTGCAAATTCTTAGGAGCATACATGCGCTCTAGGAATGCACACATGTTCCTAATAATGCGCACATGCTCGTATAAGTCATTTCCCCCATCCCTCCCATTCTTTCTCTCTTTCTCTCTCTCTCTCTCTCTCCCCTACATCTACCCCCTCTCTATCTCCCTCTCAGACTCCCTCTCTACCCCCTCTTTGTCTCACTCTCTCTCCATCACACTCCTATACATGGTAATACCTAGACATGAAAATACTTAGACATCACAAGGCCTGGATAGACCTAGACCTAGACCTTTCCTTGACATGCCTCAGACTCTCACACCCACTCCCTCTCTATGCCCCCCCTCTTTCACTCTCTCTCTATATATCCCTCTACCCCTTTTATGCTACCTCCCTCCCCTATCTCTTCCACCTCTCTCTAGCCCTTTCTCTCTCTCCTAATTATTAATATAAGTGTCAGTCACTCTTCCCCTCTTTCTCCCTCTATATCCTCCTCTCTGTCTCCCTCTAAATCCCCCCCTTCCTCTAACTCTTTATCTACCCCCTCTTTTATGTCTCCATCTCTTCTTCCTTTACTTTCATTGTCCCTCTCTCTAACCCCCCTCTCTGTCTCCCTCTCCCTCCCTC
>SNQJ01S0222691.1:0-14929 GCA_010110895.2 Picea sitchensis
GTAAGATGGACCTCTGAATCACGACGTTCCTTTGAGCAAATAAAGAAGGCCTTGACTGAAGCCCCTGTGCTTATCAGTCCTGATTACTCGAAGGATTTCCTCATTTTCTCCTTTGCCTCACCTGACACGGTGGCCGTTGTTTTATTATAGACAAACGAGGTTGAGCTAGAGCAGCCTATTGCCTATTTCAGCCGAGCATTGAGGGATGCCGAAGTCAGGTATGACACTATGGAGAAGCAGGCCTATGCCCTAGTAAAGGCTCTCAAGGCATTTAGAATCTATGTCCCGCAGTCAAAAATCATCGCTTATGTCCCCTCATCCGTTGTTAAAGACATTCTTATTCAGCCAGACATAGACGGGAGAAGGAGTAAGTGGATAGCCAAGATTCTAGAATTTGACCTGGAAATAAAGCCTACCAAATTGATCAAAGGTCAAGGTTTAGCCAAGCTGCTGGCTGAATCCAACTGCAAATCCTTGGGGATTAGCTTCATCAACGCCTGTTCAGAAAGCCCGCAAGCCGAGTCATCCAATAAGAATTCTCGGGGTGCCTTATCACTATCAGCATGCACCTGGTACAAGGATATCTTGTATTTTTTGCAAGAATTGAAGCCTCCTGATGGAATGGGAAAAAGCAAGGCGAGAGATTTAAAGCTCAAGGCGGTCAGGTATTGCCTCATTGACCAAGCCTTGTACTGGAAAGACCCTCTAGGGGTATTTTTAAGATGCCTGGACCCGCAAGAAGCCCAGAAGGTTATGTTTGATTTCCATAACGGCCTTTGCGGGGGGCATCATTTCTGGAAGACCACAGTTCATAAGATCCTCAGGGATGGATATTACTGGCCTACTTTATTCGCTGATGTCTGCAGAGAAATCAGAGCTTGCATCAAATGCCAAAAGTTCTTAGGAAAACAACATCTCAAATCGTTGCCATTAAAGCCTATAGTAGCTTCAACACCTTTTCAGCAGTGGGGGTTGGACTTCATTGGAGAAATTCATCCTCCCTCAAGTGGTCAACACAGATGGATCCTGACTGCGACATACTATTTCACCAAGTGGATAGAAGCTACCCCTACCAAGAGTACTTCTCACAAAGTAATTATTAGCTTCCTGGAGGATATCATAGCCAGATTTGGATGTCCCAGCAAAATCGTCACCGACAATGCCGCCTCTTTCAGGTCTGAGCCTCTGGTCAAGTTCTGTGAACAGTTTGAGATTTCGCTAATCCACTCTACTCCCTATTATCCTCAAGGAAATGGACTGGCAGAGTCTTCCAATAAAAGTCTGATCAAGCTCTTTAAAAAATTATTGGAAGACAATAAAAGGGCCTGGGATTCAAAGCTCAAATTTGCTCTATGGGCCGACCGGGCGACAACAAAGAAGTCCCTGGGCATCTCACCTTTCCAACTTGTTTATGGAACAGAGGTTGTTTTCCCTACTCAGCTTGCTTTATCCGTGGCGAAATTCCTCTAGGACCTTAAAGGAGAGCCTGACCATATGGTCAGAAGGATTCATCAGATGGTGGAAGTACAACAGATCAGGGAATAGGTCATGAACAGGGCCTACCATCATCAACAGAAGATCAAGAAAACCTTTGACAGGAAGAGCAAAAAGAAAGATTTCGAGCTGGGTGATCTGGTGCTCAAATGGGATGCACCCAGGCAGGACAGGGGAAAACACAGTAAGTTTGATGCCCTCTGGTTTGGGCCTCTCAAGATCTCTGAGGTATTTTCAAACAACACTTACAGGTTGCAGGATTTGGGAGGCGAAGAAGTTTTTGATGGCCTAGTAAATGGGCATTTCTTAAAAAAATGTTTTTTGTAAGCCGCGGGCGGCTTTCTTTTGTTTTGTAAATATTGTTTTCTGTTTTCGGCTTAATAAATGACTCCATAGCCCAATGGATAAGGCACTGGATCTGCAAAAAGAGTCCTTAGAGCATCACAGGGACAACTCTATCCCCCATGGAGCCTGATGTTAACGACATTTCTTGTCTTGGGCTTTAGAGCATCCAGGTCTGCAGGTTGCACGAAGAACGCCCAAGCGTAGCACGTAAAGCCCCATTTTAGGCTAAAAATCAAGTGAGCAGGTGAAATTACATTGTCAATGGCCCGGATTCATCTATAAAAGCAGATCGACGGACGACGGGAAATCGCGGTTAGCAGAGTTGCACCGGGATTAGCGCGATAGGTAGCGTCTATATTGCATGCAAGAAAGGATATCAATCATCCATCCAAAGGACGCGTGGCGCAAGATCTAGTCACGTCGACATTTCAGCATTCGGGAGTTCGAAGGGTGAGGGTTTCACGTCTTTCTACATCTCGAAACCCCAAACCCCGAAACGTCGATAAGCACCTTTGAAGCTAAGCCCATGGTCCTAGCACCCGGTCACATCAAGCGAGCCTGATAATGGAGGCAGCCCTCTTCTAACATCAAATGCCATCTCGACCATTCCTTTGGAGGACACGCGGCGTACATCCATGTTTTCACGGTTTGTTCAATCGGGATTTTGAGAAACATTGCATCGTGAACCCCCGGTGCCAGAAATCTCGAAAGAATCAGGATCGTCCATCTAAAGGACACACAGCGCAATAGTTGAGCCACGAGTGGGGCCCTTCAGGATTTTCATGTTGAAAGTGTCGAGGTCATCTCAGTCGTTCATCCATCAACAAGGCTTGGGCAAATTTAATTTAAAGAGGGCGTAGATCTGGATGGTCGTAATCCAGGAACTCAAATTCACGGACGAGGTTCCATTCCGCACCCCCTCCGTCATTCTGGCTTTAACGAGAGGGGGGGGTCCGGAATCAGAGATAATGTATGCGCGCATCTGGACGGCCCAAGTCTCAGCGTTTAGATCTACGGTCTGTATTGGATTCCGGACCCCCCCATCGGTTCTGCCTTTAATGGAGGGGGGGGGTCTGGAATGGAATTTCACTCTAGCAGGCCCCCTATCTGTATGTGGCATGAATATACTAGTCCTAAGTCCTCACCGCCTGCCATGTGTCCCTTTTTCCCATTCACCTCTACCTCAACACCTCCCTCCATTCGTTGTCTCCTGTCCCTTCACCATACCATACCGACACCTACAACATCCTCGTTGAGTATGCCACATCTTCCACCTCTCATCCCGTGAGCCGTTCTGTTGGTCCAGGTGGCCCCTCGAAAATACCTCCACGTCCCCAAAAGGCAGAGTTGACCAGAGTCGTTCCTAATCCCAAGATGGCAGTTATTGTAGTTGTTGGAGGTGGTTAGACATCATCTCCGCCATAAAGGGAAAGTCCGGCGATGAATTAAAAGCACGTCAGTTCACCCACAGGACGGTCAGGAGTTCGATTGCGTCTGCCATAGGTGCACGATCTGCCAGAGTCTGCATGTGCAGATTGTCAGTGGGCATGCAGACGCGATGTTTTTAATGCAGTGTCTTGGTTTCGCTGCTAGTTTCTTTTTGAGTATATGTAGGCAATTTTGCCATTTTTGTAAAGGATCGATGGTTGAGCGAGGCTCCCGTTTGTAAAGCTTTAATGAAGCACTGTTATTCTGGTTATGCATGGACTCTTGAGACTTCTTGCCTTATGGATTTCAGTTTCTTTCACGTCTTTGTTTACACTATGTTAGAGCAGCTCGGAATTGGAGAATCTAGTCGAGTTGTAACTATTATAGGATGATGTAGATTGGATCACTGTAACAGTTGCATTGTTTCTAATCGGTCCTTGAGATTTTCTTAGCGCTGAGCAACTTGCAATTGGAGAATCCAGTCGAGCCCCCCTTTCAGTTTCTTGAGACCCTGAACCAAGAGGATCTTGCATCCAGAGTCTTTCTTCTGCAAACTGTTGAAAAGCCTATTGCCCGAGGCAGTTTGCTCACTCTTCTTACCAAGTCTTCCACCTGCTTATCTTTTAATCAACTCATTGACTGAAGTTAGATCAAGACCTCCTTTGTTCCTTACATACCAGACTCAGTTCCCGAGTTAGAGCAATATCTTCCCGAGTCTCTACCCATTTAATCACCCATTAAAACTATCGTGACATAAAAACTGATGGGCGTTGGGCTCTGCTCCTGCAAGCAATCCAGGAGCGACTTCTGATGCTAACAGAGTGAATTGGCTTACTTTTGATAAACTAATAATGTATGCTAATCCATACTAGTTGGGACACTCTGAGGATACTTTGCAGTCATTTAGTTTCTAAGATGAGGAAAAAGAGGAGCTATTGAGGGCCATGTTTTAGCGCAAGAATGCAACTTCAATAAAGTTTTTTGTATGAGTGAGGTAAGGATTCTGTAAATGAAAATAGCCTAACCTATGGAAAAGGCTTTAAATAGTTGAGGGGGAATATGATATCTCGGATCCAGAACTAACCCCAATCTGTTATTCCCAAGCCATAACCAAGACTAGAACCGACATCAATTAATGTTAAGGCTTTGGTATTCTTTTATTATTTTCTATTTTGACGTTACATACGTACATAGAGAATAGGTACGATTTCCCTAGCCCTTTGGTTTGTACTTCACTTTCCCCCTATCTTTATCCAGCAGGGCGAAATTTATTGAACACAAACTTATAAGGTAATGAACTGTATGTCAAATTCTTATTTCTGAATCTTTTAGTTGTAAACTTCTTGTGGTCCTGCCATAACAGCTTGGAGTCCATCTCATGGTTCAAATAACATTGTGATATTAGTATATATCAGAGGTTTCACTTAGAAAGGTAAACAAATATGACCAGGGTGCACCCCTCGTTGGTGGGACATTCCCCTCTGGTTATCGCCCGGGAGAGGGTCTTGGGACAACGAACGAATTCATATCCATGAAGAGAAATAAAAGGTAATAAAGATCGGACCCAATAAACATGGTGGGGCAACCAACTTCGTCACTTTATTCATTTTATTGTACTCGGTAGATAGTCGTTCCTTAAGGACCCATACGGATTGACTAGACAAATACTGGGACTGGAAGGCACATAATTTGACCCATTCCCTTGCTTGGTTGTTGGTATGAAGTGAGCCAGGGTTTAGTCCTCGAATACTGCTTGCCACATATATGATATTTAAAAACTCAAAAGATCAATTCAATGAGGAGATTAGCATTATTATAGTAAAAAACATATTTGAAAAAAGAAGTGGTGAAGGGAAAACTAGGGCAAACCACGAATGGGAAGACTATACAACCCAACATGTACAACCCAAAGATTAATATACATTGTTTTTTATTTATTTGGTAGTCTGTACAACCCAACATGTATACTTCATGTTCCTTGGGGAAGGATATTCTCCTGGAGTTGAGGAGAACAAGGCAACTGGTAAAGTGTGTGGCTTAAACCATGCGGTCGTGGGTTCGATTCTAGATCTAAATTTGATCTTCTCAGCTTAGTAAGTAGGGAACAACTAAACTATCATGGTTGTTCATCCACCAATTAGCATACTAAAGAGATGAAATATAATACAGTTGTGTAATTCTAATTTTATTTAAAATTTCACGGATTGTATCTACATGCAATATTTTATATTATTTTCTTCTAAAAAACAAAGACAAGGAACTCAAGCTACAACCATGCCTGGAACTTAAACTACCACCAATCATGGAGAATTGATTAAGAAATCAACCTTTAAATAGTGAGAAGAAAAAATGAAAAAAATATATTGCAATTTTAGAAAAACATTTCACGTGTGTCCACTCAAAATTTCCTTAAATTTTGGCTTGAGACTGGTACATTCATTATCGTATTTCACTCTTGGATTCTACTATCAGTTATAGGGTGATTTCATCTATTGTTGTCCTAGATTATTTGATCATGGAGATTTGATTATGAAATCAACTTTAAAATACTGAGAGCTTATGACTGAGAGGAAAATTAAAAATATATATATTGCAATTTCAGAAAAAGGTTTCACCTATATCAATGCAAAATTTCCTTGGTACTTAGTGGTAGTTCGATGTATTCATTATCGTATTTCGCTCTTAGATTCTAAGATCAACTACAGGGCAAATTCATCTGTTGGTCTACTACATTATTTTGCTAAAATATCCCAATCTAGAGTACTTTGTTTTTGCATTTCTTTCTTCTTCTATTTAACTTTCAAATTCTTAAATTCTTATTGTGGAAATATGAAATGAAACATAATTTTAAAACAATGAGGTATATTTGTTTGGCATTGAGTATATATATTTGGAAGAATTTCAAAGCACCTTCTACATCATGCAAATAACAGTCAACATGTATGCCACAATAAACCACAAAAGAACTCCAACATCAACGCTCTTTCCTAGCTGCCAAGAAGCACTCAAGGACAACACTCTTTTGTTGTTAATTATCTCCTAAGATCAATGCTATCATGATGCAAAAAGAAGCTTGGGTGGCCTCCAAGCAACCACTCCTCAAGACCATAACCAATTATTCGTCCTGCATATCCATGTCCTTCATAAAAGCATCTATTTTAAGACTAAATTAAGGGCTAAACAGCTTTGCTTGCACTGCAAGCAACCTCTGAAATAAGTTGAATCTCTCGTCGTAATGGTGTTCTTATCAATATTATTGTGTAGTCATGATAGGTGCAGACACCAAGTGTTGTCCCTCCACATGAGTGTTTGTAGCAGGCTTATGTTGATGGATTGGGTAATCTTCAAGAACCTTGTTGTAACTAGGCTTGGAACTTGTTGTCCTAGCCTCTTTAATCACCATTGAAAAGCTTAAGCTAGAATTATGAGGTGTTATCGAATTAATAAAAAGCTTATTAATTCGAGGGTGTTATTAATAATTCAATTAATAAATCATAAGCTTTTTATTATTAAAAGTGTTACTAATAATTGAATTAAATTAATAAAATCTTATTAATTAAATTATGAGAATTAATAACCCGATGACCATTACTACATAACATGAGATAAAAACCGCATCAATTTTTGGTTATGATTCATATTTGATTAGAAATTTGAACTTCGATCATAATTCTACATTAAATTTTGATTTATTAATGGTTGCATTCTATCTGAAAGTTTTTTATAGTTTCCTAACGAATCCCTCCCACCCTATGGATAGAAAATGATATAATGTTCATACTCTTTAATTATGTAACAAGTTTTATTCATAAATGTTAATTTATTCTTTCATGGTTTCCTAATGAATCCCTCCCACCCTATGGATAGAAAATGATATAATGTCCATACTCTTTATTAATTATGTAACAAGTTTTATTCATAAATGTTAATTTATTCTTATAATTAATCATGAGCTCTAACATGACTATTTTTACCATATTTTTCTTTTTGTTTGTGAAAAATGTTATATAATTATAAATATAATAATTTCATATTTTTATTATATTATCATTGTAATAAGCAATTTTACCATCTTACTATTTTTACCATCTTTTTCTCTTTGTTTGCGGAAAATGTTATATAATTATAAATATAATAATTTCATATTCTTCTTATATTATCATTGTAATAAACAATTCAAGACATGATGTTTAATATTTTTTGAAAATTTGCAAAGAAATTAAATTGATGTAAATTTGAACTGGTAAAGAATTGATCAAATATACTTCAACAACAATGGATCAAACTTTCACCTAAAATAATCAGGGTCAATATTCTGATTTTTCTTACATAAATGCCCATGGGATATTGTGGAGCTCTTCAATAACCGTGGATTAAATTCGAAAGGCTTTGAATTTTGCTTTCCACCCATCCAGTGTGTGTGAGACTCTGCAATTCATGATTCCAAGTTCCCACATAATATTAATATGTGTAACTGTATTTATGACTGTGTTCTTCATTGCCCTTATGATAATATTTATATCCACCTCAACTATTTTTTCATATGATTCCATTTGTACATTTTTAAACTTATCCGGCAGGGACTAAGCTGCCATGCATCATTTGTTACATTTTGTAACGAGTCTTTACTTGCAAAATTGCATTTTGTATTAGGCATGGCTACTTGTGAAGGTTCTTATGACATTTTGTAGCAAGTCTTTATTTGAAAGGTTCTTTTTTTCTTTTATAAGTAAGAGTTTGTATTAAATATAAAAGTCCTTCTCAGAACCAGGATCCAAAGTACATTAACAGAGTTATTCGGTTGTAATTACTGAACTGCTCCGTGAGGAGAAACCAATTCAGCCAACCGTATGTAGCTAGTAACAAAAATTTTCTAACAGTTCTGTAGAAAGCTAGACTTTTTAACTACCATGAGCATCACTAGAACTAGAGTAAGGGACAAGGATAGTATAATCTGGAACATACTCGGGCAAGATGCCAGGCCAGGGTTCCTCAATGACAGGTGTCCCGCCGGCAGTCCATTTCATGTCCGTGGCGTTGTGGCTTTTGTCTTAGGGCACTTGGATGTTGTTGTCCTTCGCATCTACTGCCGCTGCCGAAACTGCAGTGTCGTCTCCTCCTTCATTGCTGGCCAGAGTTGCCTTCCGCGCGAGAGCATGTGTGTCCTCTAGATTTCCTTCCTTCCCTGCGGATGGCATACTTTCTTCTGTGGTAGCGTGTTGAAGACTGCTCGCATGACCACTGGAGTTCTCGGAAGCATCGCGTGAATACTCAGGAGCGGCTGGAGGGGGAGTGGCTAGAAGCTGGAGAAGGACCGAGAGGCGTCCCTCCATCTGTTGGACCCGGAACTGGAGATCATTCACCCCCTCACGGAGCTCGAAAACTAAGTCTTGGAGAATGGCAGAGTGTTCACGCGGCAGAGTGGGCGGGGGTGTCTTTATATTGTGGCGAGGTCGACTATGGCGCTGCGCCGGAGGAGAAGAGGAGTGCTTGACCCGGGGAGAAAGCCATGCCGGTGACCAGGAGGTGTCAACGACAGCCAGACTATCCAGACCGGGAGTGGATGAACCAGAGGGTGAGGATGAAGTGCGGGGGCGTCGTGGGTGCCACAGAGAGCCCCGCCGTGGACGCATGTGTTGACGAGGCATGGCGAGGCTTGACGTCTGCAGAGGATCTGCAGAGCCAAGATGGAAGAATAAAATTGCCCGAAATACCATGAAAATCGCAGAGCCACACCACCAAACGAGACTGTTGAATGAATTATGCATGGCACTATGCATAGAGGCGGTCGAGGGGGGTGGGATTAATGCCCCTCCCATCATCTTTTAATGCTCGTTAAAGCCCGAGGGTGGTGGCTGAGTGGGGCACGAGCCGAGCACATGGCTCTGTGCTCCGCTGGCCTCCCCCTTCACTCAGACCTTGCCAAGTGGCCCGCAATACCACCCCATCCGGGGATTTGAAAGGTTCTTTTTAGTATCATCCATGGTAGTGGTTATTAGTTGAAGTGTTTATTGCATTATATAACAAGTTTTTACTTTATTTTTTCAAATAATAAATAATCATTTCTATTTAGAGATCTTTTTCTTCTTGTTAACCTCAACCTCCCCTACAAAAGCTTCCACTTGAGAAGTAGGATTTCTAATTTTTTTTTTGTAAATAAAAAGTGATATTACTTGATTAATCCTTTGTCACTATACAAAATTTATCAGTTTCATAGGCTTGCCACCTGTTCCATCAAACTAGTGGAAACCGAAATAGGTGGCAACCCTTTATACTTGTGGCCAAAAGTAGTAGTTGCCCCTTGCTCTGCCATACAGATAGAAACCAAAGCAAGTGGCGGTAGATAGTGTTGATAGTGTTATCTAGACATGCATTTAAAAACTGATAATTAAAACTAAACAGAAATCCTAAGTAGGAAGACAAGAAAAAAAACCCCATTGCCTTGCAAATGGATTGTAGAGGGTCGAGAAACTTTAAACATTAGAAGGGTTGTTTGAATAGTGGAAACTGCCATCCGAAGAGCCGCCATGAAGAGTGTCGTCATGAGGAGTGAATGCAAAAGGTTGCGCACATCTCGGGCATCTCTGTTTGACCGACGTGTTCAAGAAGGCGTCGAACAACATGTCAATTATGTTACCAAGGAGGGTATGTTGGTGGAGCTGCTCCATCATATAGCTCCTCATCTCAAAGATGAACTCTAAGTGCTCCAGAGTAAGGAGGCTAGGTTGACTCTGGTCACGCTCTGTCTCTGAGTTGAGCAAAGGAGGTTCAACCAGGTGGTCCATCTAGGGGATTTCCTCTTGGACAATGAAAGTAGTTCCCTCCATGGTTATCTCTGTATCCATTGCTGCAATGTTGGTACTGGGTCTATCCTGGGGGTCCGAGACCGTTTAGAGGAGGGAGTCTGGTGGAACCTGAATTGGTTCCTCCAGGATTTCCTCCTCCACATAGGTCATTGGAGGTGTCGTCGGCTCCTTGGTTCGTTGAGTCCGAGCTATCGAGGAGGCTCTCTCTAACTTGCGCAGGCATCTCTACCTTGCAACATAACTGTACCAAGAGGGTCCCCTCCTGGGTTTTCCCTGGTCATGCGGCATGACATAACCTAGAGGCCAGAGAAATCTGAGAATGAGGACGCACAAAGCCTGGTAGCTGAGCATAGCGAAGCCTCGATGAATCCAGGAAAAAAAATGTAACATGCCATGGCCAACCTAGAGTAATATATGTAACGTCCCCAGCCACCAACAGGTCGGGAAACGCCACTACTCTGACACTTCACTTAGCTCTGATACCAATTTGTAGCATACCCCCGGCCAACAACACCACTGCCGGGTAACGCTACCAAAACACCTTGTCTCAAACATACTAGCTCTAATACCAATTTTTAACATCCCCAGCCACCAACAGGCCGGGCAATGCCACTACAGAACATATATATACATATAACATGCATATTTGATGAATTTAAATCAAATAACACAGAGTTACTGCTGCCATACAGACTCAGTTGGAATTAAAATACATGATAACATTCAAGAATCACAGACATGCATAACATATATAATTAAGCACGAAAATGATACTTATCTTTTAACTGGAGTAAAACCACCAACTGTGTGCAGACCTTCCATGAACCTCCCAACCTTAGACCACGCTGCTCATCACGCTCAGCAGTGGGTCACCCCCGAGCTGGGACTAAGCTCCACCCAGGGCAAGGGAATCCTAGACTAGGCTAAGGTCAAAGGAAACTGTGTAGTGCAACTGGAAGGATGCTCTCCAGGAGCCTTCTTATGCCCACTACTCACAGACTCTCATTCACCACATGCATGTTCCACCCCGAGAATATGCACCTTCACTGTTCCACAGTCCATCGGTTGCTCCACTTCCCCTTTCTGGGTCTTGGAAATAGGTCGGATCAGGAATTCTCAGAGCTCCATAGCTGGTGCTGGACTCTCTCTAGGAGAAAATCACTTCCCAACAAATTTCTCACCTAGGGAGAGTTGCTCGCAGGCCTGACAACCTGCCTCTTCAACCACGAGCCTAACAACCCGCCTCTTCAACCACACTTCCACTGAGTTCCCGTAAAAAAAATGAGGACAACAACAACGGTTCAATACGGCTCAGGAAAAAGACAGCTATCCAAAAATAGTTAAGGTACGAACTCGGTTTTTGATTCGTGCAGACATGTTGGTTTCAAGGATAACACAGGTTGGCTTTTTCCCAATGAGTGGTTTCTCAGAAGTACGTGGGTATGCAAAGGTCGATCGCAGAGGCAAAACGGTTAGATGGAGGACAGAAGAATGGGGAGTGAAACCCCAACATGAGTTGACTCTTCAATTTTAACTGCATGCGCCCAGGTCGACACCTATCTTCCTGGAGCTGCATGCACTCCATTTAACAGTCGTTCCCTCTCCCGGAACTCAGGATAAGACATATCCCTTTAATCAGATTTTGGAATAATAATAAATTATTATTATTCTCTTGGACTTAAGCCCTTAGGCTTAGCCCCTCTTTCCAACCTCTCAACCCCCTCTCCCTTACCCAACCTAGTGGAAGCTTAGTCCCCCATCACTCTTTCTTCGTGGTCGGTCTACACACAATGATGTTTTTATATTACTGATATGAATAGTTACATGTACAAAAACAGGCTCCTGGCCTTTAACACGTAGGTTCTCCGGCCTAATAATACATAGGCCTATCATCTTATAATTGCTCGGCTCACCAGCCTACAAACATGTTTATAATTCATAAATACAACTGGGGCTCTTCCTTGGGGATATTGCAATCCCCTCCCCTTATTTTTGCATTGTCCTCAGTGCAACTTATTTACACAGTATTGACAAGATTTTCAAAATCTTAAAAAAGATGCGGGTATTCTGCCCGCATTGCATCCTCATGCTCCCATGTCGCATCCTCAAGACCGTACCAGGTCCACTAGACCTTTATAAGACCTATGGATCGATTCCAGAGCTGTTTTCTTTTCCAGTCCAATATGCGCACCAGATGCACTTGGAAGACGCCTTCTTGCTCCACCTGAATCACATTCCAATCAATAACATGATTAGCATTAGGTATATATTTCTTAAGCAATGAAACATGAAACACATTATGTACAGTCATGGATGCAGGCAATGCAAGCATATATTCAACTGGTCCAATCCTTTCTAGGATTTCAAATGGCCCACAATATCTAGCTGCCAACTTGGAACAATTTCCCAGCTTCAAGGAATTTTTGTTGGCTTTCACTTTCAAGAAAACATGATCACCCACTTTAAACTCCCTGTGGGTTCTGTTCTTATCAACATAACTTTTCTGCCAGTCTTGGGCAACCTTCAAATTCTGCTTAATCTTCAGTATTTTATCTTCCATTTCCTTGAGCACCTCTAGTCCAACCACTGCCCTATCAGTTGGGTTATCCCAGCTTACTGGGGTGTTGCACTTTCTGCCATAAAGTGCTTCAAACGAGCTCATCTTCAGTGATGCTTGATACCCATTGTTGTAGGCAAATTCTACCAAGTGTAGGTAGTCTTCCCATTTAGATGGTTTTCCATCACATACATCCTTAACATATCTTCTATCACTTGGTTTATCCTCTCTATCTGCCCATCAGATTCAAGATGATAAGCGGTGCTGAAGTTTATATTTGTCCCAAACCCTTTGAATAACCCCTTCCAAAACTTTGAGGTAAATTTCGAGTCTCTGTCACACACAATTTTCTTGGGAATATCATGCAATCGTGTTACTTCCCTCATATAGATATCGACAACATTAGCTGCATGTGAGTGGTCTTCTGATCCGGATTTATGTAGGAACACAATGAAATACCAAAATACACATAAACACAGAGATGCAGTAGAAATAAGACTTCATTTCATTAATAACAAATGACTGAAATATGCTTACAGACAGAATGGAAATAAACTAGCTAGGGCGCTGATAGCTTATCTCTGAGAAGAGATGTGGCGGCTACTGGCCTCTGAACTGTGTTACAATGAGGCTCGAAGGCCTATTATTATTGAGAAACAATGGAAAACCCTGAACATCCAAAGACCTAACCCTAGGAGATGAAACGCCAAGACTATGGGCCCCGTTTGGGTAAGTTGGTATATCAACTTCCCGGGGACATAACTTTGGCATACGATCTTCGTTTGACGCGTTCTATACCTCGTTAGAAAGATCTATCCGAGGAATACAACTTTTGGGTTAGATTAACTAAGAAGCCTAGTGGCCAGGATTTTTGTAGATAAAGCAGGAGGACTGCTTTGCTTTATAATTCTGGGGTCGGCGCTTGAAGTAGGCTTTCTTTCTAGAATGATTGTTTCTTGTAAATATTTTAGGATATTTCTTAGAAAATCCTTTAGACTTAGTAGATAGCTCTGATACCAATTTTACAGAGTAGGATCATATAGCATAACAGAGCTATCATAACAGATATATTACACTTGAGATCATTGTTTTTCATTCACAAGTTCCCGAAGGCGAGTGAAGAGGATACACACTGCTCGACACTACTAAGACTCAGACTAGACTCTCTCTCAATTTCCGAATGCTTAAATGAGAGGGGTAGAGTCTTATTTATACAAATTCTAGCAAGTTACTGGTAGACATAAACTGGAAACTGCCTGTAAAAAAAAGATTCCTTTCAAGTGGATGGGGCAGCTGTGGACTACAACTGTTATCTTGTCCCTTAGAGGCTCGGCTATATGGGGACCCATACCGAATTTTACGGAATGACCAGATAAAAGTAAATATTCGCAAATCTATGAATAGATTAAATCACATGATTACAAAGTGGAGTTCTACAGGAACCCACGGAACCGACGGGACACCACTGTCGGCCCATTAGACATGAAATCAATTATTACAAAAGTGGGACCTCTAGGCCCATCATGCTTCCATACGATTTATTATATTGTATTTAGCAATTGAATCAAATGATTCATCACTGTTATAGCCGAAATTACTGCTTGGAGGAGAACTGTGTTCATTAGAGAAAGGTGGAAGTCCGTTGAAGCATTTATAGAATGGAGATCCTTGCATGGCCGGTATTAATTCATCTTCAGGAACACAAAAATCACCATAGAATTCAATGGTAACTTTATAACTTTGAGGCAGAGGTGGTTCACATCTTTCAAATTTAAGGTCATTGTATCTGAAGGAAAGATTAAATACAAACCAACCTTCATGTTGTGCAGCTTCTTCAATTTCTGCATGAAACCAGTACTTGAATGCATCTTTACCTTGTCTGAAGAATTCAACGTCTTTGGGGCAATAAGTCCAAAATAAAATATACAACCAACTAGACCACCAGATCTGTGTTTCTTTGAATGTTGAGCATTCAAAGATTATCCAGCAAGAACCTTCAAATTTCACTTGAAACATTATCTTACAATAATCCTCATAAGTAATACAAGGAGTATAAAGTAAGATATACATTTGACCTTGCATAGGTCCTCCAAAAACTGAACCTCTGGCCATGTTACGGCTTGTTCTAAAATAATCATAATAAGAGATATTATGATTATATGCTTGTACCCAGTTTGTTAGGATTTTTATACAGGCTGGACTGCTTCTAATACAACAACTCAAACATTTAAAACAATAACAATATTCACAATCTGTACACACTAGGATCCATTTGAATCCTGGTGGAGGAGCATCCCTT
>SNQJ01S0222692.1:774-12413 GCA_010110895.2 Picea sitchensis
ATAAAAATGAACAACAAATGTCTGGTGATAAGCTCACAATCTACATCTTCTTTTTCCATATCATTTTTGAAGTATACAGGGATACGATCAAGTTACAATTGTTCCGTTGATCCTACAGGGTTATAAGGGACGTGTCATGTCTATCAGAATTCAACAAAGCAACAGTGGAACACTTCCACCTACAATCCTCCATTGAATTGGTTCAATTTTTTTTTTCTAACAACTCATTCTTTTTCTTTTCTGTGAAATAGAAGTTGGGAAATTATTTGGCAAGTGATAATACCACTAACCCTGCATTCCACTAAGCACTATACCTAAGATCTACCCACTACCAATACGACCCTATTTTTTTTTATATGCTACATAATGTACAAAGTAGTGATGAATGGCACCCTGGTGTAATAACCCTGCCTAACTACATTACTAACCAAGTATCACTATACCATGGTGACTATACACTCGATCGTTCCTTAGCCTTTTGGCCATTACGTAGCAAGGGTAATCATACATTGACCAGCCATTAAGCAGCAATAATTTCTAACGACTATAGTGTGATCCCCTCTACGTATAAACACGACCATATTTCTTTCAAACCAACCCAACTCTATCAAACCTTGCCACCCAGTTTTTAAATCGAGACACTTGGCGTAAAAAGATATAACCCGAAGCACCACATGTTATGAATACACCCAGTTGCCAATACACAACACGGTAGCCACAATAGCTCATCCATTATCCCGCACACTCAAGTATCTACTCCCTTAACAAATATACAGGGCAGAGTCAGGATAAATTCCAAGTACGAGAACAGGTTGAAGTTACACAGAGCAGAGTCGGATTCTAAGTGTTTTGTGCAGCACGACGATAGGGCAGAGTCGGGATTAATTCCAAGCACGGGCACAGGTTGAAGTTACACAGAGTAGAATCAGATTCTAAGTGCTTGAGACAAACGAAAACACAGGTGAAGTCGGGTTCAGTCCCAAGCATAAAAAGGATATTAAGCTAGCCGACATATCCCGACCAATTGGACGCTAGTTATCACATAGACGAATCGAGCTAGGCCCGCTACAAGAAACAGAGGCAAAGTAAGCCGCTAGTTATAAGGGGCATGTCCAGAAGTTGGGCGCAAGTTTAAATCACGAGTAAGAGAACGAAGGCTGCTGCAAATAAATATAGCGGGATTTGGAGGTAAGGAGAAATTCAAATCTCATTCTGTAGCATTTTTAGAACACTTTTCTTTTTTTAAAATATGGGAGAGGCAGCGAATAGAAATGAGCCCAATAACATTGAAAATATTAGGAAAAATCCAACAGTCATGAGGATATTAGAGCAGGCTGGATGGCTACAGTTCTTAGAAAAAATTCAAGGATTTGATTTTGATCTTACCATGGAATTTGCTCAGAGTTTTGATGGAAAACAAGCTACTATTAGAAGATTAAATATCCTTGTGTCTAAAGAGTCTATGAGCAGAATCACAGGACTACCACTGCAAGGAGAAAAATGGTATAAGAATTTCATGGTAGCTCCTAAAAGTTGGACCCCATTTCTTAAGGTACCATCCCCACTCCAGACCTGAGAAGGGGGATAGCAAGAGAAGCATTAAGCTCCCCATGGGATGAGGTGGTATTTCACCTACAAAAGTTCATTACTTGTCAAGGGAGGTACAATTTGGTCGACCATTACCATATCAGACTCTTACTGCATTTAAGAGGGGAGAAACTACTTAGCATAGATTAGAATTAGAATGAGTTTTAGAAGATATTTGAATTACTATATGTGTGTGGTTTTCAATAACATTAATTATGGCCATAGAATGCAAGGTTCCAAGATCATTCTCTTGAAGACATACGAAGATATATATATTCAAGGCATTTTTTTTTTTTTACTGAGGGAATTGGCAACTCGCGGTTCTCGTACTCGCGTGACACGGGGTCGATCCCCATCGGCTACCACTATAACCCCAGGTGCAACCACCCAGCCCGCAAGAATGGTGCACGAGTAAATCCGGGTGAAAATCGAACATGAGACTTCATTTTACAAATTTCCTTCCATTTACACGGCACTTGCCAATCCGTCTACACCCGTGCGGGCATATTCAAGGCATTTTTTAGAAAATATATCTTCAAGGCATTTTACGAAGATATATTATATTCTCAAGCAAGAGTATTTTAAGAAGATATATCCAGTTGACAATGCAACATCCTATATTCAAACGAAGTTCAATACTTGAATATTTTTCATATATATATATCGACATGTTATACATATATATATCAGCTTGATCATCAGCGCAAGTGCCCGATACTAGTCAGCGCTGAGGATAATATGAACACTATAACACCTTGAACGAACAATTGGCACTTGAACATGTGGCAGTGCTGGTATTTACTATTTAGTTGAGCGACAAGGAATATCAACACAAGGCCACGGATAAGTAACCGTGGGCATTGAATGGGATGCTCAACATCTTCACCTCCGAACACATGATGAAATCCAAATGAAGAACAGGTATATAACAGTTCAACAAATGGATCGTAGGATTGGAGCAACTATTGGCTCGTATACCAAATTGTTGGAGCAGAGCGAATCATCAGATACAGGCATCTAGTTTGTTTTAACTACTTTCCAAAATTATAGGAGATTGGCGCTCTGTATTCAGAGTTGTTTTGAGCCATCTATTGTATATATATGTGTGTGTGTGTGTGTGCTCACTTGAGCGGGGATGAATTGTGTGAGAGTAAGAATGTTAGAACATTGTTCAGAACTACATATTTTAATATAAGATTGTTGTCGAGTTTAGATCTCTTGTTGGTAACTTAAAGTTGAGTTAAAACACAGGCATACTAGTGAGCCTGGGCCCACTCACAGGTACAGCTCTATGCTATTTACTTGTCTGTCTATAATTCCTTGTTTCTGAATTTATACATGGTTGTTGGTTTCTATCTTTTTCCTTTTTAGTTGAATATATACTGAAAATAGATGAAGGTTGCATAATGGCCCTTGGAATTTGTTGGAGAATGATGACCAGTAACTCTTAGAACTACATATCACAGATCATTAGTTATGTTATGGTTTCTTGTTATTTTAAACACTCTATGATGAATCTGGTCATATGTATTCTAGCAGCAACATTGTTTTAGAATCACTCACAGGACTATGAATGGTGAATTGATAAAGCCTACTAAACTTGAACTTGTTATATTAGCTTAGTATTGATTTATGAACTATTATCTTCTTTTGAATCCATATATGCAACCACATGCTATAGAACCATAGTACTCTTAAATTTCGCTAAGTGAACATTCGAGGGGTAAGCCTATGATATCTCAGAAAACTTAGTCCCGAGAGATACCACAGCAAAGCAAAAGGGCAAAGTATTGTGATTAATTTATTTCATGTCCATAGTTCACATTTGATTTGCTAGTTCTCTTTTCTGTGTAAACTACACAGACTGCCTTGCAATTACATATTGAATCTCGAGTTGACATAATTAATGAATGAGCGTAATACAATGCTAAATAATTAAAAGCTATATTTTTACCTCATCACCTTGCAACAACCCTCTGTCTCGGCAACTCTGAAACTGAAGCTATCTCGGGTGGACCAATCACCCCTGAAGATGGTGTCCTTGAAACCTGAGTCTGAGCTCCCTCTGAATCACTACTATGAGTCAATAGGTCCTCCTCAACACCTTCCCCCCACCTGACGTTGGATGGTGCACCAACTGAACATTGCTCACGAACGCACACTCCTTCTCATACTGAGCAATGAACTCAATCTCCTTTGTTGTCGCTGCAGAATCATCATGTTGCTTCTTCTTCTTCTTTTTGGGACATTGTCTTGCATAGTGACCCATCTCTCCACAAGCAAAGCATCTCATTGTGCTCATGTCTCTCTCTTACCCACCACCACTCTGTTGTGGTTTGGCCCCTCCCTTGGAAGTTGGGACCTTGTCTAGCACCTATGTCGATCTTCTTCTTGCCCTTAGTCCACAGAGCAAGGTCCTCATCACCCTGGGTAATCCGTTGTGTCCTGAGGACTCTGAGGTGAGTATCGTCTCCTCCTAAATGAAATCATCCCAAAGTCTCTCCAGAGTAGGCATAACCTCTCGGGCAACAATGCCTAAAACCAATGGACCCCATGGTTTGGAAAAGTTGTTTAAAGTTGTCCTCACCATAAATCCTGGGTCCACTATCTCTCCGACAGTTGCAAGCTCATCTCTGATCTCAGTGAATCTGCCAAGGAATGATGGAACCGATTCGGAATCGAGCATCTTAATGCTCCTAAGCCTGTCCTGCAGAACCATCTTCTGGTTCTTCTTTGAACTCTGGTAAAGCTTGCATAAAGAATCCCATATCTCAAAGAGGTGTGAAAAGAGGTTGTCCAATACAGCCTCACTCTTGTCCACACAGGTGTGAAAAGAGGCTGTCCAAATCAGCCTCACTCCTATCCTAACAGGTGTGAAAAGAGGCTGAAAAACACAAGTCAAAAACAGTCCTACAGGTTGTCCAACAAATCTGCCCACAAGTTGTCCACAAATTCTGCCAACAAGCTGTCCACAAAATCTGCTAATAAGCTGTCCAAAAATATGCCAACAAAGTGTCCCAAAAATGCCCATTGTATGCTCCTAAAAATTAGCAAGTCCATCCACCAAGGGCTCTGACACCATGTAGAGAAACGAGGTACGATCAGGCTGCCAAAATAGTTCTGCCCTTGACCTGAAATTTGGCTCTAACTTTGACTTTCCAAAACTGTCCTTTGCTGCCTTTTAGGACAGCAAACAGTTTGGTTACTTTCTGTTGATAATTTTTGTGGTTAAGTGTCCTTTTGAGGTGCCCTTGCAAGTGTTTTTCGTAACCCAAAGTTAGCACATGCAATATACTAAAAACAAATAACACTCATCTTGATCTTTACAACTTAAACAAGCTGATCTATACTCTAAGCATGCATGAAATGAACACATGTATTTTTGGTCAACATGACCCTAGATAAATACCCCCCGAGGAAAAACAGTTTAGAATGAAAGTATATATAATGATGATTTTAAGAAGTGAATACAACAACTAAGTTAATACAATGGAACCTGATACAATAGCAACTCCTCACGAGAAGCTTTGGAGTTCCAAGAAAAGAGATGTGCCCAATCTTAATTCGCCCTCTTCCTTTGTTGCTCTATTCACTGAAGTGATGCGCCCTCCTTCCTCTATGACCCAATGAAGAATCCCTTCCACACAAATCTGCCCTTGTGTGTCTCCTTCAAGATGAGCCAAATAGATCTGAAATAGCACAAGTCCTTCTACTACCTGCTAGTGGTGCACTCTCCTCCACATGTGTGCCCTCCTCCAAGCAATATTGATCACCATAAAATAAATAGGCCCTAAGTTGTCAAAGCTCCTCCATAGATGTAGGCACCCAAGCTCTCATCTCCTAATGCTTCCATTCTCATCCTCTTGCCCTTCTCCAAACTCTTTTGGTGAACATACAAATGAATGAGCCTCCAAATGCCCTATGCGCCCTCTTTATAGAAAACATAAGTAAACCTAGAAATGGATGGATGAGATCATCCCCTCCCATTTCTAATCAAAGGTTGAGATCTTCCAAAAAGAATCTCAACTCAAAACCCACTTTGGCTTAGTTTCCTTATTTCTCTTTATGTCCCTCAATTCACCCACAAAGTGAATTAATAGTCACTTTTGACTTAAGTGACATATTTCACTTTTGACTTAAATCTTCTAAGTCAAAGTGAAATTAGAATCATAAAGTAAAGTAATGAGGGTAATAGTCTCCCCCTTTTTGTTTAGAGACTCACAAACACAAAGGGCCCACTTTCCAAGGTACCCAAATCTCAACAGTTAGCCTCCCTTACCTCTCATATATATAGAGCAAGGAGAGAATCCTCTCATAAGTATCATCTTGATCATCTTGTGTTTAGAGATGTTAGGAAAAGAATGCTCTCTCTCTCTCTCTCTCTCTCTCTCTCTCTTGGAGATTATTCTTTGTTCTTTATCTCTCTTGTCTTAAGGCACTAGGGTTTCTTGAGCATTCATGAAGTCTGGGGTTAGGGTTTTAACCCTAAGGAGGCAAAGAGTTAAGGTTTGGTGATAAACCCTAGCATTATACTTGTTGAAGAAAAAGAGGAGAGAAGAGATGTCTTGCATGGAGCCAAAGAGACTTGCTAGTGTCAATGCTAGCTTGCGGAAGATCTTTGGTGGTGTTGACCACCTATTTCAACTAGGTGTCAACGTCGTGTACCATGAAGATATGTACCTTGTGGTACAACAAGTTTGAAGACTTATGGCTCAGCAAGGCAATTTTCCCCCAACACTTCTTTCTATGTACACAGAATGTTCGCTCCCCTGTGTGGAATAATTTTGTAATATGTTAGCATGGCTCAATTTTTATTTAGTTGCCTAAGACTTTATCATTAGGGAAGTCCTTTCATCGAGGGTTTTTTTCCTCAGGTAATTAATCTTGTTTTTCGAAGATTTTAATTACCCTTGAGTTTTTCACTCAATAATCCTCCAAAGTGGTGAAAGGTGTTCTAATGATCGAACCCATTGATTGACTAAGGTTTAGAATTGTTGTAAATGACCATGCTAGACATCTCTTAGAGTCTTGTAGAATTTCGTTAGGTTTTGATAGGATTTTTTAATAATTAAAATTTTCAATAAATTGGAAATTTTAATTATTTTTGATAAAAAAATGTAAAATTTTGGTCCTTGGAGATTTTGTATAGGAGTGTGAGTACTCAAACCAAATGGCTTATGACCCCCTACACCCTTGGACCAGGTTTAAACTCAATTGGACAAGTTTTGCTAGGTCAATGTCCATGAGGAGTCCAAGTCAGTAAAAAATCAGCAAATAATTAGCTAAATTAAAAATGTCAAATTTTGACTAAAGTTGTAAAACATGAGAAAAGGGGGAAAAGTTGTTTGCTAAGTCATTTCTATGTAATAGGGGATCAAATATATCAAATCCCCCCTTTCCTACCTCTCATTCAACTAAACTTTAGAGAGGGGGGCGAATTTGGCTCTTGTGGGGCTCACCATCTCCATTGGATTGGTCATTTGGTGATGGGCACTGTTGTCGTCTTATACACACCTAGAGACGTGGAAGAAATCTTCAATCCACTCGATGTGTCCTTGGGGGAAAGTGAGAGTTAAGGTGTTGTAACCCAATCCTCAACTCCTTCGCCTAGGCTAACTCCTAGCGAAGCCAAGGGGGGTGGTCCCTAACAAATATACTAAGGCTTGTACTAAACTAAGTACAAGAAATAAATCTAGGAGTTTATTATTTTTTTCAACAATCAATCATAAACTGAAAATACTCAAATCAACTATTCATCCACGATATATATATCAACCATGTACTTGCATAAAAGGATACTGAGATACAATTGTTAGATGCAAGTAACATTAAAATTTGCTTCAAATAAATAACCCAAATGTAAAATGAAGTTTGTGGATTTGCTGAGTGTAAACAATGAGACCAGTGCCTTAAAGGGAATCGTGGGCAATGTAGTTCGTGTGTTTTATTAGGATAAATTGATGTTGAGTTAATGAGATTGTTTGTGCCTCCTTATGTATCATTCACCAATCTAAAACTTGTCGACTGGGTGTGCCGCAGATCCAACAAGGCGAATTGCCAAGTGATTTGACACACTCCACCCAGGGTAGAGGTCTTAGACAAATGATACCACTTAGAGATTGTCATAATTAATCTATCAACCACTCACCAACGTGTATGAAACTTAATCTATCAACCACACTGAGAGCTGAGGGGAATTTGTTTATTTTAAACAAAAAGTAAATAACTGAAATTGAAATGTTATACTAATTACTAATCCACACTAACCAGGCCTCTTTCGAGGAGCTGAGGGGATGGTTTATTTGTCAACTTTGAAAATGCAAGAAATAAAACTAACTAGCAATTAAAGATTATACTTTTTCAAAATGAAATCTAATCTATGTGAAGATTGCAATGTTTTGTGATGAATTAAAAGATTACTTTAGCTTCTCTTTAGTTATGAAATTTGAATCTAAGCTAAAATTGCAAAATTGAGACAAACATCAAAAAACACTGTTCCCCCAGGGGGGATGAAGAGTGAGAGCTTATAGCCCCACTGATTTTATTAAAGAACTTGCACAAATATTTATTGGAGCGACTTGTGACCATTCATTAGGGGTTCACAAGTCTTTACAATGTTTTACAAATGTTTACTGTAGAAAAGGGGTGCCCTCGAGGGTCCTGGATGCTCCAAATCTACCCAAAATGGACAGAATTTTCTCTTATCTGTTCGCAAGCCTGCACAAAACAACAAGCAAAGAAAGACAAAAAATGCCCAAAAACACTTTGGAAGTGTCTTTGGTTATTAGTAGGAAAGCCCCAAAATTGACTAAGTAAACTAGTGTAAAAAAATAGCAAAATGAACTAAGAAGAGCAAGCTAAAGAGCTTGTCTCCTTAGGGTTTTTTTCTATTGTTTTAAAACAACGATATAAAGACACTCTAATTGCCAAATATGGAATTAAAAGCTTTAGGGAAAGAACTATCCTTTAACTTCTAAAATTTTTGAAGGAAAAGCATGCTAAAGGAGACTTTTCCTATACTAGATCTAAGTATTTAGATGAAACTTGAAAGTACAAACTTGGATCTAGTTTATCTTATGCATGTACACTTAGATATTCAGAAATTGAAATAAAGATAGATCTAAGCTACTCGCATTTCCAACGATGTAACCAAAAATTTTAGATTTTTAGAAAATTTGAGATAAGGGAGAAAGAATGCCGAACGGAAGCCAACTTTGGGCTATGGAGTCTCTTTGATGCACTTGAAGAGGGAATCCTTTCGATTAAATGGAATTGAAAGTATTAGAAGCTCAGCCTAGAGTCTTCCACTCCTCCAAATTAGAGGTCTTGTAAACTTAACACAAATGTTACAAGAAACTGTTAAAAGTAGATGCATCTACTTCCTACACATTCAATCTAGAAAACATGAATTCAAGCAAGAATGGCATGAAATCATAGATTAAATATGTTAAATAAGATCTAGTAATGCAAGCAAGCTCACTAATATCTTATTAAAAGGTTACTAACAGATATAATTGCAAAAAATGAAGTTTAGCATAATCTCAACACATCCACAAAGAAGAATTGTATCCACACATACAAGACACCAAGATTGACCTCCAAAGTCTTCAAGTTTTATTCCAACAGCCCGAGAGCGTATTACAACATCATAACTTTACATAACCAGATCTGATTACAAAGGGAGAGCTAGCTCCAATATATAGCAAGAGGGTGAAGAAGCAAAGCGAAGGAGGGCGAACCACATGGAGAGGGAGGGCGCACCACTTGGAAGGGAAAAGGCAGCCAAGTGTAAAGGGATGGCAGCCACCTATACCACAACTCCTCACAACTCGCCACATAGCAAGTTGGGTTGGGTAGAGGATTGCCACCTCACAAAATTGGATGAGCTCATATGTGGGTGCGCCACCTCTCTCAAGGAGGGCGCACCTCTTCTTGACACATGCTAAATAACAACTCACACATGCCTCACCTTGATCCTTTATCCAATAGAAATCATCCTTGTATTGCCACATAGCCTTTTGAGGCTTTATTTGTCTCCAACATGTCCCCACATGTTTCCTTGATTTTTTCCCTTTGCTGATTTTTTTGATTTTATTTTGACTTTTTTTTGGTTTTTTGAGCAAAAATAATTTTTAAGTGATTAAAATCACTGCTTTTTGCTCAACTAAGTGCGTACTTAGGTAATGTGAGTGCTCTAAATCCAAAAATGAGCACCCCCAAGGCATATGAAGTCCCCTAGTACCACTTTTTTAATACATCTTTATTTTTTAATTAAAAATTGCCGAATTCTGACAATTTTTAAATTAACTGAAAAAAAAAAAAAAAAACTAAGGGGGACTTAGCACATTTCCATAAGACTCTAGGAGTATGTTTAGCATGGTAATATACATTAGACACTAGGCTTAGATCCATGCTAAGAACTAACCATGCGTATATACCCCAGCTTTGGAGGGATTGAGTGAAAAACTCATAAATTATAAATTGTCTGTACAGCAAAATATAATAAATAAGTGAAAAAACACTCCAGAGTATAACTCATGCTTAACACTAGGTGGCTAAGACCTTTTACAAGTTCATCATGCAACATCTCTTATTACAAATTTTTATAGAATCATGAAAAAGGTTGGTCTTAAAGATCGGCTAAACATCTGAACTCTAAATTTTTGAACATGCAAATGTTCAATCTTTGGCGGCTCGCTGGAAATCCATCCTAGTGCAACTTGGTGGATAACATTGGCTCCATATGGGGACGTGTGCTTGATCTTTAAGCAATCTCGCATGCGAGAATCCATAATCTGTCCCTACATCACAAACATCTCGCCATAAACAACATCAGCAACACATGTATATGAAGACCAAGTGTAAATTGAAATTGCACAATTATTATACATGTAAATACAAAAAAAAATGAATATGAACTACTACACATAAAGTATAAAAGAAGAAAGTGAACATAAATGAAAATTGAAATGTGGAGTAAAGAGTTAGAGATACATTACAGAGAATGCCCCATGGCATCAAATGACATTACTGAAGAAGGCCTGAAAAATTTGTGGTCACTGGTAGTTTTGACCTTCTCATTATCCAACTGGCTGAAGTAGAAAACATATGTAACAGCCATGTCATGGATAAAATAAGACCTCAAATGTCTGAAAAATCCTTGTCCGGGATGACTCGTTGAAGATCCTTTTCCAAGTTTTATCAACTTGGATCTTTTCTTGGGATCAGACCACCCAAGAAACATGTTCATTTTATTCAACCAAACATTAAAGTCTGGAAAGCCTTGTAAAGTTTTAATGAATCTCTGCATTGGACTGTCATGGTGGAAGCCCAACCGTTGCTCATAATGATCTGACATTGACAAATTGGAGTTGTCTTCCATTTTTCCATTATCTATTTTTAATTCTTCTGACAAATGAGAGATTGGAACTGGGACTGTCAAGACCTCTACTTCACTGATCGTTTCAAGTTCATCATAACTGTCGAAGATCTTCTCTGAGGAGATGGATTCCTCAGGAGGAGGGTGTGTTAATATTATGGTAGTTGCGGGAGGTATTTACCTCCACGTGTAAACCTTACGAGATTAGAATACTCCGGGAAGCAAGAGAAACCCTAATGAGTTGGCTAATAACCCTAGAAGACTTGTCGGCTCAAGAAGATAATTTATATTAGGTTATTAGCCTCCAAGAGAAGAAGTCGGCCAGAAGAAATAATACTATACTGAACAGACAGATACCCAAAATGAGAACTCGGCCCAGGCAGTTAGCCAGAATTACTATAAATACAGGGGACCAGTCTTCATTCTGGCAGGCAGTCTCAGAATTGCAGAGCAACACTTGTGCACACTGCAGTGCCCAGTTTTGTGCACAGGTTTGGAGGAGAGTTGTCGATGCAGCTGCTGCAGCTAGTAGTTACGTTTTGGCTTGGAATATCTCTTGGCTAGGGTTTGGACTATCTGATCAGCTCTTGTTGGTGCGCTATCCTTGGGGAAAGGTGTGCTACCCTTTGTTTGGCTATCTAGCCTAGGGTTTGCTTCCGGAGTGATTCTCTGT
>SNQJ01S0222693.1:0-14819 GCA_010110895.2 Picea sitchensis
GTTATCCAACAAGCCATCTGTATCACTTCTTAAAAGGTGGTTGCATTTAATTATTTAAAGTCATAAATTATTTTGATGACATAAAAGACCTGCCTAAGTATCCACTCCTACAAACACTCCAACAAATTCAACATTCCAAGATTCGATAAGATATGGTTTGGTAATGATATTGTTTGGTAGTGGGATTCAAAATTGTCTCCATGGGGATTTGGGTAAGATAATGTGTCATATATAAAATACCACATAAAAAGTGGAGCGAATAAGTGGGATGGTTAAATATGGTTTTTGGTATTATTATATGCCATATTATAAATACAAGTCAAACTCCCTTAAAAAAAAGGGACGGCCATATATTATTGTAGTCATATATATTTTTGGGATATGGTTTAGTTTTGGGGTATTATTATACCTAATCCCATTAAAATATGAGTGGTTAAGATTTAAAACATATTTTGGAATTTTGACCATATATTATGGCTAATCCAAATATTTTGTATGGTTAATTAAATATTCCAAAATCCCATTTGAATTGGATCAAATATTTCAAATCCCTTTTAAAGTGGATCTTAAACCAATTTATCCATGATCATTTGGTATTTAAACCAAGGTATTTTCCATTGTTGAGGGTGGATTTTTTTTTTTGGGAAGAATTGCTATGTAAATGTAGAGATATTCCCTGCATAGAATATTGGAGAAGTGGGTTTTAGCCAAAGCCTTGTTGAGATATAATTATATGCGGGTTGGGAGAATTTTTTTATGTAATTTCAACATTTGACATCAATAATGAAGTTGTCGCTCATATTGGAATTAGACTCAGAGATGTATCCCAGGCGGGGTGAACTCCGTCAGTAACCTTGTGTTTGTCTCTTCTTTTATGTTGTGTCATTTCTTCATTTTACAATTCTTATTCATTCATTTTTCCGTAATTTGTAATGTTTATGTATTTCTCATTCTCGATCCAATTGCAATTTAAATACATAAACTAACTTGTAAATTGATCAATAATACCTTCGTTAATACCTTCGTTTTCGGATCAAGCTCCCTCCTCATTCCTCTAATTCCACAATTGTTCCTTGAGACTGAGGATATCTCCTGCAAACATTTCGTTCCCATCTCCTATAAACTTTGGGGGTGGTGAAAATTAAGTGTGTTTCATTCAATTTCAACCTCATGCTTTTGAACCCCAACTTGGGTGAGGGATGAGAACGAATTGGACTTGGGAAATGCGAGAATTAGACTTTTGGTCTCTAATGAATTAACCATGTAGGTCTTTGGTTGAGCCCCCTCCTCCTACGTCTGATTACACAGTCGTAATCGAAGTCCAATCCAAGGAAATCACCAAGGATATCTCTCGATTAGATCAATTTATCTTGGGCTCTCAAGGATCTAGGGTTTTACACCATTGTTACAAAGGATTTCAAATAAAAGAGGGAAAAGGGAAAATGCGAGCGTAGCTTGGATTTTTTTTTATTTGCTTGGTTGTTTGATTTTGTGCAATTCAAAATCATCTAGACTGCCTTGTTGCTATCAAATCATGCATACATTCAAATTGTTGCAATTCCTTCACTATGTTGTTAGAGTTCATGCTTGTCCCTATGTGTTGCTTCTTTTCATAATTTCTAGAAAATTCAGTCTGTAGTCTAGTTCATGCTCAAAGTCTAGTTCATCCTCATCCCTTGTCTAGGTTGGGTTTGGTAAGGGACACATCGGAATTGAATGCAGTGCGTTCAATTTACACTGCCCTCAAAGTCTGCAGGGGGTGCTAGAAACATAATGTGAAACATAATGTGTATAGGAGATCTCCTCAGTCCTAAGGAACAACAACGAGGAGAGCGCTTTGTCAAAAATATATATTATCGATTTGATGTATCTCGAAAGTCATGGGCTCATGCCTCATGCATATTATCGTGCATCCATAATGCCTCATCCATGCATGTATGTACTTCAAGATGAAACATAAATTTTCTCTTAGGTCAATCAATGGCTTATTGCATAGTGGATATGGTTTGTCTTCTACACTTAGGGTTCACTTACATAAGTGTCTCTACTGCAACGCATATTCATTACTAAAGGTCATGTAAGTGTCTATACTGCAGTGTGTATTAGTACATAGGGGATGGTTGGAAACCAAGTTCATAATTTAAATTAGAGCTCTAAACAATTCTATTCGATAATGATTGGTAGTAGGTACCATTGTGTCAAAAAAGACGAGTGATATGCACCATACACTAAACCAATGGTTAGGAATTTCCCCTTTCCATCATGTCCGTTGGATGGTGAATAGTGTGATATCCAATGGCCAGAAGAAATTTTGTACAGACTAATCATTGGCTTAATGCATCATGCATATATTCTTCCGTCAAGAATGCAGAGAAAATTATGCACCATGAAGTGAGCTAATCATTGGTCGTGTGCCATCTTCTTGTGTCCTTTGGATACCTCACTACTCACCATAAAAAGAATAGGTTGGAAAAGACACACTATCAAGGATTGAATTAGTGCATGGTGCATATTACTTGCCTAAGGATTGGCTATGTATTTACTTCACTATATATTAATTAATAAAGGTTACGTAAGTTTTTGTACTGCACTATATATGAGTGACTAAATATTGGAAAATATTATCCATCATGCAACAAACCAATCATTGGGCTAAGACAATGACTAGGTTTCCCAATTTCCTATGGTTTCCCATGGACATGGCACCCATGAGCCATGGATGACATGAAACCTCGACAACAGATAACCCTCACCAAGAAACGAAGTCGTCGCTTACACACACTGTCAAACTCACGTCCGCCTGCAAGCATTCTATATAAGATCTATCCATGCAATTAGGGAAGTCTATAGGATTCGACGATAAAACACACATTTCCATATAAAATACGAAATATGAAATTTAAATTCATAAAGCCCGCTCTTTCGTTCTCCCCTTAAATTTGTCTTTTCTTCCATACCTACTGTTGCGTGTTCTTTGCCATATCCCCACACCCACTTCCTGGATTTCCTTGAATTCTAGGTAAGATATGCATATATTGATTATAGAAAATTATTTCTCAACATATATATACCTTGTTCTATAGCACAATCCTTTCAATTTCTTTATGATATGATAAACTTATAAGAATAATTGGATCATAACTTCGCATGGAAAGGCTTCAGTGGATATTAGCAAAGTCGTTTACACCCATGAGGATGATGATTATCATGGAAAAACATGACAGATAATTGTTGTTTTCATGAGAATGGGAAGGAAAAAGAGAAAGTGGAGGCATGGTGGGTTCCTCATCCAAAAAACGGGTCTATCCGGAGGGACAACATAAATATATTGACGACGTTCATAGTTAGAAGGAGTTGCATGAAGAAGAGAAAATGTATTAGTTCCAATCCATGAAGGACGTTAAAAAACCACCCTATCATATTGATCTCAATGCTTATATTAGCTTAGATTAACACTATTTTACTATTTAGAGAATGTAAAAGATAAGATAAGTTGTTATAGTTTGCTAAGACGATTTTACACATAAGAGAGATAATAAATAGATACTCCATGTGTTTTGGATTTTGTTTTTTTCGAGTTTCTTGGACAAGGTATTTAGTATGTAACGACACTCATACACTAAGTTGAATAGTATAACATGACTTAAAACGGATATTCATATAATATTTTAAAGTAATTATTGTAATTTTTTTATTTATTAAATTATTTATTTCAATATCCCAACCAAAACATTATGTTTGAGTGTGTAAATTTTCATAGTTATTCATAATGATATAGTTTTTTCTGGAAAAACACTATGTGTAAGGTTTCGAAACGTCTGATGTTTCGAGTGGAAACTCCACCCATCTTCAAGGACATAAAAATCTCGTATGGTGGAACAGAGTGTTGAGTTTCTTATTTATAAGACAAGAGATTAAGTGATCATTGAGGGAGAGAGAAAACTCCAATGGAAAGTAGCCATTGAGATAAAGATAAATTATTTAAAGGTGATGAGAAAAAATATAAATAAAATTAATTAGAGAAAAAATTAGTCGTTGAATTAATAAACCTAACATTACTAAATAACAAATCTCCTCCATTTTCTAGCTTAATAATAACCCCGATATCCTTATCCTCAAATATGAAAAAGGTAATTCCATTGTCATTATGTATACCGTCCATTATGAATCTAAATTACTCAACCCTATGTCCTCCTCCACTTACAAATTTTTTAATAAAAACCCTATTAATGCTATCACTAGCCTGGTTACTAAAGCCATCAAATCTTCCTCCCTTAATCCCTCTATCCAAAAGTACCTCCTTCATCATAACCCCCAAACCCCAAGGATCTTTGGGCAACCCAAAATTCATAAAAATGATATTCCTCTTAAGCCCATAGTGAGCGATATAGGAACTCCCACTCATGCCCTTGCTCGTTTTCTTTATGATAAACTTCAATCCTTCGTCGATAAAACCTTCTCCTTTAGCAAAGAATCCACTGACTTTATTCATAAAACCCACAATCTCCACCTTGAGGAACAAGACATTATGGTCATCTTCGACGTGGTCTCTCTTTTCACCAAAATCCTTGTGTTTGAATCCCTTTCCCTAATCTCCAACATAGTAGACCCTGAAACTCTAGAACTCATAAAAATTTGCCTCTCTTCAACCTTTTTCACCTTCAAAGGGGTTTTCTATGAACAAACTGATGGCACAACGATGGGTTCGTCATTATCCCCAGTGGTTTCCAACATTTTCATGGAACATTTTGAAACTTTAGCCTTAAGGAACTTTCACCTCAAAACTAAGTGTTGGTTTCATTTTGTTGATCACGTTTGTCATCTGGCCTCATGGCCAAGTCAACTTAACATATTTCTTCAATCATCTTAACAACCTTCCCCCCCACATCCAATTCACCATGGAAAACGAAAAGGAAAACTCAATCCCTTTCATATATGTTCTCATCTCTCGCCTTCCAAATGGCTTCATCTCCCACCAAGTCTACACGAATAAAAATCACACTGATAGATACCTCAATTCCAACTCCCACCATCATCCAACTCAAAAATTCGTTGTCCTTAAAACCCTGGCCACTCAGGCCATCTGTATCTCTTCCCCTCAAAGGAAAATGCCCACCTAGCCAAAATCCTTTTATCTAATGGCTTCTCCCTCTCTCAAATCAACCAAGCTTTCCGTGCAGCCATCAACCCTAAACCTAATATTACCTCCCCCTCCACCCTGCCTCGTGCCCTCATATCTCTACCTTATATCCAAGGCACCACCGATATAATGTCGAAACTCTTAGCTAAGAAAATAATCAAAACCATATTCAAACCATACAAAACCCTAAAACAACTTTGTAGAACTACCAAAGACAAACTCGACCCGATACTTGGCCCATAAGTTTACCAAATCCCTTGTTTAGTTTCAATGTTTCTAATTGTAACTATTTGTCTCCTCTCTTTCCTGCTAAATCCATGGGCTCTTTCCTGCGAAATCCGTGGCTGAGAACCGATTAAAGGAAGAGACATGTGCGATTTGTTTAGATGGGCTACAATTCAGTTGGACAGATTTGAGAGAACGCCTCAAGGAAAAAAGAGATTTCGTAATCGTAGGACAATTTACCCAATACTATATGTTGCCTTTCTTCGAGAATATTTCCACAATTTCGGGCCATGTCCATTCACAATTCTGTAGTTTATCAATTACTATATAAAACCCCAAACTATGTCTATTTGTAGATGTGTTTATCTCTCAATGACATTGATAGCAAAACTTGGAAGAATGTGTTGTGGGTCTGTTCAAAGTGTGGAGGGAGCACACAATCAAAGGTTCTACATTGGATAAACGATAGTTTGTATACATCATCATGGTAGGGAGTTTATAACTTTATACCAGTGTCTGATACACACAAGCGTGTTTAAAAATACAGAGATAAATTCAACATTGGGTACTATCACATGAAGGCGGCATTAAATTCATCCCCTTAATTGGTTGGTACACAAAAAACCATACACGTGATAAGAGATGGTAGAAGGAGAATCAACATGAGTTGGGTCATTCCTACAATGTCTTCTAGAGGGAAGTTTGTCTCTTGCTTTATGGGCTTCGCCAGATTCAACATAGAGAAGCCTGTAAGGCCAGTTAAGGTTAGGAAAGGTTCTCATTCAAAGCCTGAAATGGTATTGAGGGCTGCCATAATTTCCAAGTGGGTACTTGCAGTCTTGATGGAAATGTCATGTGCTTCGTTGGTGTGGATATGTAGAGCATATTATGTAGTGGAAAGTGTTCTAGAATTGGCGCCTCAACTGTCATTGAAAGTGAGGGCTCTATGGGGGCTCCTTTGGTTTGAAATTTTCAGGTTTTCAGTGTTTTTAGAGATCAATGATTGCTTATATCTTCCCTCTTCGCTCTTTAAGCATTATTTTCTATGGCCGAGACATCCATCATGAAACTGTGGCTCTGGAAGGTAAATTTGATTACTTTCTCTTCACAACTATAATTTTAGTTTTGAAGACAATTTTGAAAATTAATCCCTTATTTTTCTTGTTTCGTTTAATCAGAAAATTAATGGCTTACAAACATAAAGTCCACCTCTAGGTCTTTCAAGGCCTAAGAGGAGATGTATAGCCTAAAAATATATGGAGGAGATTCCATACTTAAATCTTAAACCACTAGTAGGGTCAACATACACTACCAAAATTGACCCTTCGAAAAACCATAATACACAAAGCAAACACATATGGGACCGAATTGCCGAATCCAAATTCATAATTAAGTTTATTTTCCCTTTCAATCCTTTTTTCAATATACCCAAACTGTGATTCAATATAATGACAACAACCACCCACCCTCATGGAATTAGACTATTGTTTCATTTTCCACAACTTACTGTCAAGTGGACCTAAATTTTGTAGAATTATGGCATCAATCACTCTACATTTCTGAGTCGATAGTAGTTATTCTGGACACACTTATATCCATGTGGATATTTCCCTACAAATTGGAGGTGTCTGTTCAACATGCATCCTTCAAGCGAGTGTGGGGACCCCATGGTCACTTTATGTAGTAATTGGTGTTTAATGCAGTCTTCTGTACAAATTGGAGGTGTGTGGTCAGCATGCATCCTTCAAGCGAGTGTGGGCACCCAATGGTGAATTTATGTAGTATTTGGTGTTTAATGCAGTATTTTGTGCTCTCTTGAGCAAGTTCTGACTCCACTATTACAATTAGAAGATCTTGCATTCTCATCTTGTTCCTCTGCTCATTGCATTATGGTCCTTGAGTGTATTTCCGTCATTCTGACCTCGTCCAGCCCCGTTCCAATCGTAATCATCTGCCAACCCGACCTCGTTTCAATGACGATCACCTTCCAGTGCGGCCAGCCGCCCCCTTTCCTCGCGATTGATGCCAGTGCGGCCAGCCGCCCCCTTTCCTCACTGTGAAATACTTGACGTGCATGCAGAGCACAAGATGACGAATTACAAGTAAAATCAAAATAACTATAAAATAATGTAATATAAAATAAATAAATATTAAATAATGTGACAAGTTGGTCTCTGCAATGATTATCCCGCAGGAAATCAGGCCTCGTTCCAATCACAATCACCTGCCAATCCGACCAGCCGCCTCCTTTCCTCGCGGATGATGCGAGTGCATTGGAGTAAGCTAACTATACAACATTTTGGTTTTGTTGGTGATCATTATACATCCCATCTCCGACAAACCCAAAAACCCATCTCCCAAGTCTCCGTTCTGTCTAGACATTGGCCCATCATCGTTCACGTCACGCATTCCATTTCAAATTCAATCCCGACTGCACTCATGGTGGATCGTAGCTTGACGTCCCATATCAAATATAATGCAGGGTGATATGCATAGGTTCAAATTCCCCACTTCCATGTTCGATCTCCCCTCCTACCCAGACAATTGAGCTACGAAATGAAAACAAGACCTCCCCTGCAACAAGAGCCATAACAAGACGAACAATGATTCGAGATTGGTTTGGTTTGATTTAGGTAAAAACTCACCGTGAACATCAACGCCCTCTTCCCTTTGGTTTGTTCACTTACATGTTAGTGCACCACCTCACCATTCCAATGATTGATCACTGCGACACCCTCTTCCCTTTGTTTTCTTCACTTACCGAAGAATAAGCTTATGAAACTATCACAAAATAGTCCGAATCATTGGCCAAGTGCACTTTAAAACATCAAAACAAACTAGCTAAAGTGGTCCATCGTGACTACTCTTAAGATGTCGAAGAACTAGTATGGTTGCAAAAAGATTGGATGGTCTTGACCGCCATTGTAGCTTCAATGCCCAAGGGAAGAGGGCACCGATGTTCATGGTAAGTTTTTACCCAAATCACACCAAACAAATCTCAAATTGTTTCTCATCTTGTTCTGGATCTTACTGTAGGGAGGTCTTGTTTCTGTTTCATAGCTCAACTATCTGGGAAGGAGGGGAGCTCGGATGCGGGAGTGGGGCATTTGAACCTACATATGCCACCTTGCATTGAATTTGATATGGGACATCAAGCTAAGAGCCACCCTGAGTGCATTCGGCATTGAATTTGAAATGGAACGAGCGATGTGAACAATGATGGGCCCATGTTGAGACGGAACAGAGACTTGAGAGACTGGTTTTTGGGTTTGTCGGAGATGAGACATATACGATAGCCGACAAACCCAAAAGGTTGCATAGTTAGCTTAATCCGAGTGCATTGCCAATGTGAAAGACTTGATGTGCATGCAAAGAAAGGGGCTGACGAATTACACGTAAAATCAAAATAATTATAAAATAATGTAATGTAAAGAAAACAACTATAAAATAATGTGACAAGTTGGTCTCTACAGTGATTATCGCACATGAAATCGGTGCAAGATTCTAAAAAAATAGAGTAAGGCCAATAGGGGATGAAGAGATCAGAACGAAACAAAAGATTTTAAAGGATGAATCTCAATAATGGAGTTAATTAATTACTTCAGCAAAAATCCATGACCTAGCTAATACTTTTACGTTGAAGAGTTGGGATTTTTGACGAAAAACCATGTAGATTTCTAAGGAGCGTTTGTCAGAAAATGAGATAATCTACCATGCATATTTCTCATGATTGTTTCCCATAAAATGAGCATAACTATGAATAGGAAACATGTTTATAGTTTAACTTGTAAATGTTTAACAAGCGGATCCATCTTTCAGGGTGTTGTTAGGCATGAGCTAAAATGCCTCTTTATGAAGGAATCACAAGTACATATTCATGCAGGAATTGCAAGTTGGATGTTTCACGTAGATCGAAAAAAATTAAATCACATTTCTAAAAAATTCAAAGATTCTAAAAACTTGTAAATTACATTTTTATTTGAGAGAAATTGAGTTTTTTAAACAAGGTGGGATTGTAGTTTCAAAATTTCTAAAGAATAAGAAAAAAACTGTAAAAGAGAATTCAATTTCAGGGTTATCATCATAAATTTCAACTCAACAATGATGGGCGTGACTGGTAAAATTGACCTTTATCCAGACTGATGGCAAGATTGCTTCCAACCAGGCCTGGAATTTCGAATTTCCCTTACCTTTCAAATGAAATATTGGTGACGGTTATTTGGTTTTTATGCCCGTCATTTTATGTTTTTGGCATATTCATGAGTGTCAATTTTGTTTTTCTCTTATATAGAGCTTGCTTCTATAACTTCAAAAGAAAAAATACTATCTATTTTTGTGGGGAGATAGAAGCATAGATAAATCATTTCCACCAAATTCCTTGCAAATTGCAAGCCAACAATAGTGGCTGAGTCCAAATTTTACATCTAAACTTTGAGTAAATCATTGAAGTGTAAGCAGACTAGGAGTAAGGCAACGCCAAATTTCATTTATTGTTTCATTTACTCTTAGAACAAATCTTTGTCAAGTTTGTAGATGTTGTAGGTTTCGGTAGACCTTAAGTAAGGTAAGTACCTACCAAAAATTATGACGTATACTTTACCTAGTAAAAATTAGATTTGACAGCTTCAAATTTTACATGCCGGTAAATGTTGACGTGCATAGTTGGTATCTATCTGTCAAATACGTCTTAAAATGAAAAAAACGTCCTATGGAACGTCAAATTCCAGGCCTTCTTCCAACTGATGGAAAATTTACAAAGATTTCCCTACTGGTTTTGCGCATGCAGAGTTTCACAACCTCAATTTTTTTGGAGCTTAAAAAAGAAATCATGAACTTATTCAAGGTGCAAGCCCAAAATCATGGTCAGTTGGTAATATTATGGAAGAACATTAAATTACCAACTACCAATGTTAATTGCCTTAATTCATCGACCCGTGATTTGCATGTGTGTCATGTCTTTCACACTGGCAGTGCATTGGCATTAGCCGCGAGGAAAGGGGCAGCTAGCCAGACTAGAAGGTGAGTCTGATTGGAACAAGGCTGGACTGGCAGTTGATTGCAATTGGAACAAGCCCTAACAAGGTCAGACTGACAGAAAGGGTTGATGGAAATTTAGTCGATGACCATAAGGCATAAGCCATGGATGCATGGAAATATCTATCCAATGCATGGCATGGATGTACTTTTCCCTACATTGGAAACCATGCATTAAGCCAATCATTGGCTTAGTGCATGGTGGATAGATATTTATGAGTTGAATTACCAACTACCAACATTAATTTCCTTAATTCACCATCCCGTGCTCTGCATGTGCATCATGTCTTTCACATATGCGGTGCACTGACATCGAACATGAGGAAAGGGGACGACCAGTTGGACTAGCAGGTGATCACAATTGGAACGAGGCCGGACTGGGAGGTTATTGCAATTGGAATGAGGTTGGACTAACCGAATTTCACTCGATGACCATAAGGCATAAGGAACAAATGCATGACAAGCTCTATCCAATGCATAGCATGGATGTACTTTGCCCTACATTGAAAACCATGCACTAAGCCAATCATTGGCTTAGTGCATGGTGGATAGAGCTTGCCTTCTCTCGTTTAGTGACCCTATGCCTAGGTTCCATGTGAAACTTTAGTGATATTAAATCTTGTTTTCATTGGGTTATGAAAGTAATAAAAATATAGGTTTATCCACTCATATAGTCAAACAAAGAAAATCGCCTTGAGGCTCTTTTAGTAATTTTCAATAATAAATCTTGTTCTCTCTTTGTAGAAACACAATTCTCTCCTTTCCTATGTGAAATATGGCTTATGGGATTTCATGTAGCCTAATTGCTTATCCATATTGCAAACGAATAGAGAAATCCTTCTTCCACCATTTCCCACCCATGCACTACATATTACGAGCTCAAAAGTTGCTCTTTTCATTGCACAATGTTTGTAGAGGTGGTCTTTATAATATCCAAGCAATTATGAAACAAAGTTTTGGTAGCACTGGTAAAATGAAAGAAAAATGGGAAAAGTGGCTATCCCAACTTTTTTGAATGACATTCTGTTGACATGGCCACAAAGAAATTTTTGCTAGATGATCACTCAAAAATATAGATAAATTCCTTCTATCAATCACTCAATGATCTCTTTTCATTAAATGCAAACTTTCCTCTATAATTGCAATAAATTAGTTAATTCCCATATTAGATGTCGATAATATTCCTTAGTAAATGTCAATAGTAGATAGTGCAGAATTCTCATAATAATTGTAGCGATTATAGTCTTGGATATTTCTATTTCCGTATTTCTGTACTTCTTTCTGTACTTCTGCTTCGCTACACAATTGTTATAACAACTTGTTTTCTTTGGTTGAGCATTGCATTATTCCTCTTTTAAAGGGAGCTACCATCACTTCTTAAGAAGAATTCAGTTTTGTTGTTGATAAGGACTAAACTGAAATGCAAAGAAATACAAATTCAAGTTATGTGTATAGATATTGTCCTTATTCGTAACTTATGATTCCCATGTTTTCTTTGCAATAGAATGTAACTTATATCAGAAATGCATCATGATGAGCTTTAATTTGGGCATAGGATAGGTGATTATAAATTTATAAACTTATAGTGTCTCTACCTCCATACTACATAATATAATTCAGTTATGTTGCTGATAAGGAGCAAACTGAAATGCAAAGCAATACAAATTCAAGTTGTGTGTATAGATATTGTTCTTATTCATAACTTAGGGTTCCTGTGTTTTCTTCGTCATAGAATGTAACTTATATCAGAACTGCATCATGATGAGCTTTACTTTGGGCGTAGAATATAAACTTATACTCTCTCTACCTCCATACTACATAATACGAAAGGAGTATGAACGACTACATATGAGTATTGGCATATTTTTTTACAAGAATGGGTAGCTTTATATTGATATATAAAATGTTGCGGTCAAGCTGATCAGTGAATTTTCAACAAAAACTTTGAATTCTTGAAATCTCTTGAGCACCTCTTCTGAGGTTTTTCCTATCGAGAAATAAATTCAATTTTTTCTAGAGAATTCGTCTATGAAGGTGATGTAGTATCTAAATTTCTCTCCTATGGAAAAGGAAGACATGGTACCACAGATGTCAGTATGAATCAAATCTAATATACCTTTGGACCTAGAATCGCTCTTAGGGAAGGGTGCTCTTACATATTTACCTAGAGTGCATCTCTTACATACCTCACGCTGTTATGTGAAGAAGGAAGGCATTCCTTTCACAATCTTGCCCATAATTTTAAGAGCTCCATGTCTAAGATGGGCCACACGCCTATGCCATAACTCACAGTCTTTGGTTCTATTATTGCTTGCTAGAGCATAATGAGAGTCGAACTACAACTTATATAGCTTGTCCTTTCTTATTCCAATAACTTGCTCAGATCCCTCACTTAGACCTTTTGGTTTAATATAAGCCCTTCGATCTTTGAACTGAGACCAGATTCTTCCTTAGTCCCGGAACATAAAGGACATTTGAAATATAGAGAGGTTTACTGGACTCCCTCTCAAATTTTATAGCTCCTATTCCTTTTGGATGATAAGCATCATCATCACCAAGAAAAATATCGAACCCAAATTCCTTTTCGCGTAGACTGTTGAAGTAGTTTTTATGACCAGTCATATGACCGGATGCTCCATTGTCTATGTACCAAATATCATTGGTGCAGGTACAAGAAATACATGCTTTGTAGACATCCTCTGCCATTTATCTGGATTTTTCCTTTGGTGAGAGTTGTTCGATTTGACCTAGCTCTGATACGATGTAAAAATTAAAGAATATATATATATATATATATATATATATATATATATATGGAACATAACAACTACTCTGCACAATAGATGAACAAAGGGTTTTTATTTATTTCATATTGAAATACAATGCACATAAAACATCTTACAACCATTTCTCTATTGTTGTATTGATCTGTACTGTAGACACATACGGATCTGTTACTAGTTGTACGGATGGGGGCTACTCCTTTTATATATCTCAGAGATGAGTAATGCATCAGTTTTCTCTTGCACATAAGTGTTTGGCCCTAACTAGGCCTTCCTCTTGCTAACTTGATAGATATGATCGGCTCGTAGCTCAGTCATACCTAGTACAAATTGTACGGAACTGTACAAGTTTTTCTTTTTCTTTACTCTGCTAGCTCGGCCTCCCTCTAGCTCGAGTTCTTCTCGCTCACTAGGTATATTTATTTGCTTTCCTTTTGACATCTCTTTGAGGTCCATGTGGGTCCTACCCAATCGATCCCAACCATTAGATCTTGAACACGATCAATGGATGGGACTTATTCTTTCAGTGAGATAACTTATGTTTACACTTTATGTAATTTTACTAGACAAAAAACTAATCCTCACTATATTTTTAATAGTGACATCTACCAGGGTGGCTTCTTTCATTGAATCTATAAAAAATAAGAGTTGATCCTCTATTTTTCACTCTATATTCTTTTCCATTTGAATGTTTAAATGATTATTCATGCTCTGTATTAAGCATGAGAATATCTCCCGAGGGATATTCATCAATATAGCCAGGAGCTTCAAGGTATGACACTGCTCATTGCCTCCCCACTGATCACACTCACCAAGAGGCTTACATTCTTCCATGCCACTCTCAATGAACAGGGAGACTAAATGGGTTAAGAATCCATCCCAACAAACTATGTAAGGACCCGATGTCATTCTAAATAAACCCAACTCACAAACCATTGATAATTTTCCTAGATGAACATCACTGATTTAGTTTTCCAGAATTCCATAAGACCATTTCAATGAACCCCGCAAAAACCCATTTCCCAGCTATGAATCGGCCCCACCAAAATTATCATGGCTTCCTCAAAGCGTTGGTTCGACCACGACCAACTCAACATAGCATGCAGTATCCAAAAGCCAAACAATGATCCATCCAAAGTTGCCAAAGGACGAGAAACCCCCATGATGAAACCCTACAATATCTCACCTGCACCATAGTTCTCCATCCAATCAATGCTTAAACTCCCACCACAATAGAAAAATCTCAATCTTGTGATGAGAATGAAGGGAAATACTATTTTAATGACTTGTTCCTCTTTGATCTGCTTCCAGTGTCGGATATCAGTTCAAAACCAGGGCATATAACTCCTAATAATTGTCATCAAGGAATTAAGTATGTGGAGGGAGCAACCCCATTTAGCTAATAAAACTACTTTATTTTCCATGCTGTCCTCTTGGATGTTACTCAAACTAAGAATGTAAATAAAATATATGAACTTGAAGCTACATACCATTCCTCTGATTCTAGCAATGATTTTGGAAATGGAGGGAGGATTTCTAGAGTTTTTGTTTTGCACTTGACCGATTATGAGAGACGAATCACCACAAATCAAAACATTCTAGATTTCCAAAGCCTTATGGAATTTGGAGGACCATTC
>SNQJ01S0222694.1:0-14910 GCA_010110895.2 Picea sitchensis
AATCAAACCAAACCATTTACATCAATGACATATGATCCAACAATATCCCAAGTAATCAAACCATTGGCATCAATGACAAACCATTGGCATCAATGAAAACATGATCCAACAGAAGCACCCATTGCTGAGTACACTCAACCTCGACCTGCTATAACACCGATACACTGTGACAATTGTTTGGACTGAGTAGAACGCTATTACAGGGACATACCATATTTATAGGCACAATTAAAACATTTGGTTGCTCGAAATTCTATGCTTGAACGAGAAAATCAATAGTTAAAGGCATGCACAGATCGAGAAAGTAAAAGGCCCAAAAGATCCGGTAGTGTGACTATAAAAAATGCAACCAACTTCAATGCCATCATTAATTCATAACTATCCAATCCCTCACTATCTAATTTCTAGAATGGTAAAAGTGATTTTGATTTGATTTTATTTTATTCGGTTATAAAAGTCAAATAGAAAGATTTATTTTGATTTTATTTGTAAATATAAGACTAGCTATAGAATCTCATGATTCTGTAGCTAGTCTATTTCTAAATGTTAGTTTGTATTATTTTCTAAATACCAATTTCATTTTGTCATCTACAGGAAAATAATAATTATGGTGCTATTCACAAGGAGAAGCCATCTTGGATTATGCGCTCTATAGTTTACTAGTTTTTTTTTTGTTTGATAAAACTTTGTCATTATGTAATAGATTTTGATAAACAAACTCCTACATGAATGGTTTCCTGTTGTACTATTTTTGTAAATAAATCTATTTTTTTGGGGATTATACTCTATCTTGCATGATAAGAGTTTGTTAATCCAAAACTAGTTTAAATAGTGATCACTGTTAGTAGTGAGGACATCTTTTGCTGGGATACAATATGGACATGTGATTTTGGGAACTGATATGGGAAAGCTATTCACCATTGGTTTTAGACCTGTGTGATGCTTATTCCATTATGTTCTTTTATTGCCTCGGTCTTATGAGATATTATTATGTTTGATGCAACTTTAGTCTTGTCATCATATGGTGTTTCATATTGTTAAGTATTTAGATGCTGTCCGTAATTTGTTATTCTATTTTGTATCTGTGATCAATCTGTCATTTGATTATTATTTATTTATTCTCGATATTAAATGATGGATAATATTAATACTTTGAATTGATTTTCCTTTCATTCTAAGTGTTGATTATCATAATATTACTAGATCTTTACAGTTATCATTCTGCTTTTATATTCTCACTCCAACACATCAAACACTTCTTTGAATTTATTCTAGGAGCATTAGCATTGTTCTGTCACAGGTTTCCCTCACATGCAGGACAATTAGGAGCTCGAATTACATAGGAAGATAAACTCAGTTTAATCGATTAGTTACAGGTTAGTTTGCTTGTTATTTAGTTAAATTATTTATTAATGAAATGAGTATAACATGAATTAGCTTTGACTATTTATGTATCATTATTTCAATTATATTTGCTTAGTATTATTAGTTTTAAATATTTAAACATTAAAAAAGAAAACAAAAATATTTATGTGCTTTCTTTATCTAGTTTAGAAACACTTTTAAGAACATTCATTTCGCAAGATTTCAAGTAAACCTTGCAAGCTGCATATAGAATGTTTATAATCATATGCACATATTCATGTTTCTATTTGGACACTTGTAATTAGTAAACTTATATTCTTAATATCATAGCCTTAGATTAGCTTATTTTATTTTATCATTTTTAGGACTTAGTTGGCTAACATAGCCATTAAACCCGTCGGGTTAGTTCATTCCAAATGACTTGGGTTATTTAGACAGCCCTGGTTCGGATCTGACCTTCCAGTTGACGGTGTGTCACTTATGCCCATCAACAAAAACCCCTTAACCATTTCTCATGTAGACAAAAAAATCCAACTACTCATAGAAATAAGACATACCTTTTGAAATTGTAGATATATATGATGCACCTGATCACTGTAGACCTTCCTGGGTGCTTTATTTTAGATTATAGAGACCCGACATCTTCATCCTCTCAAGTTTTTATGAATTTACCCTCATGTATGTGCCCTATTATACTTCCACCCTGCATACATACGTGCCCTTCTCCACTGCATCTCACATACACCTTAAAAACTATGTTTTTTTTAGTGTTTTCTATAATTCCAAAACTTTCACCGTCAACCCTTCGTGCTACCTCAGACTTTTGCATCTTCAAATGTATCAACGATACCTGCAATAAAACTTACACAATAATAGATATTCGATGTGCTCAATAGTTGCTAATAGGAGAGCCTTTCTCTCTTATTTATACTTCCACGTGGCTTCCTCAAGGGATTACCTTCTTACAAACTTAACCCAATTTCCTTCTTTTAGGGCTAACCCACTTGTAACCCACATTTCTACAAATAGTAAATTCTCCACTTATAGTTGCAACTAAATTATTTTTAATTATTTTCTAATTGCAACAACTTAACCCATGATTAACTCCTAGTTTCACCCACTTGAATAGTCAACTTTTTCTAGGAGCTTCTAGAATAATTTGACTTCTTTGACCTTCTAAATAACTCACGAGGGTTCTCCAACTTCACAAGGCCATAAATCTCTAACCGTGAGGAGTTATGTGACATTTCACATATCACCGGAAATGGAATGAAATGTAATATCCATATGGAATAGTTCTACCCACAAATAAATTAATCTTCATACCATTATACATTAATCAAACTTAAGTCCCTTAACCATACTGTTGGGGCTACCAAAATTTGCTACTGGAATTGCTTCAAGGGTTGACATCAATGACAACCAACCCAATTAATCATCAACCAAAAATTCTGTTGTTGGGTAAATGTGTGGAAATGACATGGTCATTTCTTGATGTGTTATACATGCTAGAGCTAAAAGATCTTTGGATTGGGAAGTGTTGAAGAATTGAAATTTGTGTGGAACAAATTTGGGGGTTTTTGTTCTTTGTTTAGATAGAAATATAAAGTAGGATATGCATCCAATTGATTTCTAGGAGGATTGTGACCTTGAAACTAGTAGATGATTTAAATTTACATTTATGATTATGTAATACATATATATACCCAATCTCATACAACACCCATGCATAAGGAACACATAGAGGAGGAAGAATGGAATTTCTGTTATGATGTAGAAATAATCTATACCTATATATTTGAGTTCCATTCTTATGTTACATGAATGACCCTTGGCAATTGTTATAACTAATTCGAAATCCATACAATATTATGTGTGTTCAAATATTGTAATGCAATATCATTGCAGAGATTTATTGGTTTTACTTCATATACATAACAAAGGTACAGAGTCAGCGGTACCAAATCATTATATTAGTGTGAGAAAACTTGAACTATTGATTGGGTGATGGATCGTTGTCTAATATTGACCAAAAAACAATTCAACGAACCTTAAGATCCATGATAACTAGTGTGGAGTCGAATCCTGCAACTACCAGAATGTAAGTATTACTTACCTTTTGATTAAATGGTATTGAAGTCAAGGGAAAAGAGATTGAAATTAGTTTAGAAACTTTGATGGTTAGATTGCATGGAAGCATTGGTAGCACAAACCTGAGATAAACATACCCATAATCAGATTGACAAAAAATCTGTATAGTTTGGGTGTAATTTCGTTGAAATGTTAGAAGTATAATTTTGACATTATATTTCCAATGAGTTTACGAGTTCTGTAAATGAAAATATAATCCTAGAATTTCAGTGAGATTGTGATTATAGGGAATACTGGATGAGTGTTATGAAAGCAACGATTTGAATGGGAAAAAACTTTGTACTTAAAATACTAAGATAGGATATATCATGTGACGTATGAATAAATTAGAGAAGATCATAGAGGAGAGTTAGAATCTCTACATCAAGAAGCCTCTCATTTGCATAAAACAAGTTCATTGAATATCTATCTCTCAAGTGATCTTTTCGTAGAAAATTTGAGGAAGTAAGTAGTGTGGAAGTCTCAGAGTTGTAGAAGTGAATGGTTTCTAGAAACCCTAATTTAGCTGACCATCACGGATTAGGATACAAGTGTCCCACGAGGCACCCCCGTGAGTTGTACGACACTCATCCCATGAGACCTAGCAAGATGAATAGTCTCTGTCCATCTAGGCTGAGGAAAATTCACTGAAGATGCTATCTTACACTTGCTGAAGATGATATGCACCAGGTTGGTATGTTATGACATGCTTTAGGTTTTCTTCATAAGTAAAGGTATGTCTTTTATGTGTTTGTTTGAGGCTTGTATCATGGATGGTTTGACACATGATTGAGGCATGTCTCATAGGCATTTTGGCACATGGTTGCATATGGTTGAGGTTCATGTCTTGGTGACATTGATAGATGCTTGAGACATATCCTTGTACTTGGTTTATGGTTGTTATGGCTCATTGTTAGATGCACATCTTTGTGATATTGACATATGTATGAAGCACATCTTTTGGTACTTGGTTGAGGCACATCATTGATGTTATAGTACTTTATTTTGGCATATCTTATGGTGAATGGTTTATGACATGATTGAGACATATCATGAGTGATATGGTATATGGTTGAGGTACATCTTTTGGCATATGGTATGTATTTTGGATACTTGATGTTGGGAATACATTTTGATGTATGATCTATGTGAGTGGATTTGGTTGATGATGATGGAGTATCAGTATTAGTGACAGTGACAGATACAGTGACAGTGATAGTGATAGATACATTGACAGTGACAGTGATAGATACAGTGATAGTGACGGTGACAAATACAGTGACAATGACAATTTTAGTGGTAGTGACAAGTTGAGTCTACACTTATCTTTTAGGGCGGCAGGATAGGGAAAGAAAAGGGGTCCGTAGCCTCCTTCCAGTTGATTCTGGAGAACATAAGGAGTTGTAGAATCCCTTAGGTTGGAGCCTATAAATTATGTGACTGTATATTCCTTCTAGTCATAGTTGGAGAATTCAAGGAGTTGTAACTTCCTTCAGGTTGGAGCATCCTTCCAGTTGGTGCTGAAGAATTTGGAAGTTGGTGCTTCCTATGAATGTAATATTTGATATATATAAGAAATCATTCTGTGGTTTTATCCCATTTGGGTTTCCACATAAAAATCTCTTGTGCACTGTGTATGATGTGATATACTGTTGAATGGTACTGTTTATGTTCATGAAATGTTAAATCAAGGCATAAGTGATAACTGTGAATGAATTGATGCATACATATTTTGGTTACAAGTGGTAAAAATTGAATAATACTGATTCATCCCCCCTCTCAGTATTCCATCAATTGGTATCAGAGTAGGTCTTTCAGAAAACAGTTTAATCACTAGAAGGTAGATCATGGAGCGCACCAAGAATGGAGCACCACTATTTTATGGACATAACTATGCCTTCTAGAGCCAAATAATGAAAATGTTTATAAAAGCACAAGGATTTGATGTCTAACAAGTAGTAGTAAATGGATACAAGACACCTGCCACTCCCCCAACATATAAGAATGGAAATAAACTTGAAGAAAATAATTCAAAGGCTACTAATGCTATTCTGTGTGGTCTTTTTAGATCAACATATGTCAAGGTTATGCACTATGATTATGCAAAGGATATTTTGGACAAAATTCAAAATGTTTACGGAGGATATGCAAAAGTCAAAGGGGCCAAGCTTCAAACTTATAGAGGTCAATTTGAACAGTTGAAAATGAAGGAAGATGAAGATATTGCAACCTACTTTCTGCAAGTTGATGAAATAGTGAATTCTATTAAAGGTTTGGGAGAAGAAGTTAAAGAACCATTCATTGTTCAAAAGGTACTAATATCTCTTCCAATGAGGTTTTATACTAAGATTTTCCTCCCTAGAAGAAAGAACATATATTACTGCGCTAAGCATGGATGAGTTACATGGCATACTCATGTTAGGACTCAGAAATGTCACATTTATATCCCCTTTTTCCTTCACCATTCCTTACATTTCATGGTCCTAATAAACCTTTTATCATACCATTTCCATACATGCATTTGGGTTTCATCTTATTATTTTCCACTTTATTCATTTTAGTATTATAAGTGAATTTGTGATTAAATATTATAAATTAACATATTTTCATTATATATCAAATTTGGATGAGTTTGATGATGTGTGCAGCATATTTGAAGATTGCAACAAAGTCAAAATACACCACCTATCCTCAAATTCGAATTACATCTTCAAACTTGAAGATTTGAAAGAGAGAAGATCATGGAAGATTTGGTTGGCATATCTTATCTAAGATATGTGAGAGATGTATGGAGGATTTGAAGGGATCATATCTTGTCATAATGGGAAAATAGTTGAGAGTGGTTGAGAGAATAGTGGATCTGTAATTATGATATTCATGTATATAAGAGAGTGTTCTCTCTTCATGAGGGTCATCATGTAATTCATAATTTAGTCTTGTAATGAGGAGACGGGGATTCTTCACTTTGATTCTTTCATTGCTATTCTTTCATGCTTTGTCATTTGACTCTTGTAATATAATTTGAGATTGATTTATTGTGTGAGCTCACATATGTCTTTTTTCATTCAACTCTTCACATGTTGTATTGCTTTCCTAGATTAGTTTCCTGCTTTCCTAGTTAGTCTTTCAATGCTTTCCTAGATTAATTTCATTTCAACAATTTAATTAGATTACTTCTACTTCAGTCCTGCATATATAGTGCGTGTGCTTCATAAGCCTACGAACCTCGGATTGACAAATTAAATAGTTGGGTAAGTACTACAACAAAATTAAACGACAATATTTCCACCTAACAACTCACAACTTATGAAGTGAGAACAAAACAAAAGACTCCATCCAAAAATGAAGCAACCTTCAAAGCATCCAAGAAGTCAAGAAAGGATAATCAAAAGTCAAAGCCAAGTTGTAGCTGCAATGATGAATCATATGAATATGAAGAAATAGCCAACTTCGTAAGGAAGTTGAAGAAAGGAACTAGCAAGTACAAATATATGCTTCCCTTAATATGATTTAATTGTGGTAAAATTGGTCATTTTGCTTCTAAATGTCCTTATTCTAAGAAGTCATATAGTGATGAAGAAGACTATCCCAAGAAAGAAAAGAAATATAAAAAGGGAGACAAGAGAAGAAACAAAAATAAATTCTTCAAGAAAAATCTCTATTCAAAAGAGGACAATTCCTCATCAGACTAGGATGATGATAGTGACAATGACTCAGAAAATGTACTCTTTATGGATTTTGAAAATGATGAAGAGGATTATTAGGAACAAGGTGAGTTAGATCTTGAATCAGAACTAATCAACACCTTAAGTGAAATAAAGAAAGAGAGGAAGACAAACAAATCACTCAAGGGAGAATTACTAGAACTAAAAGAGAGTCCTCAAAGTCATAACTCTGAAGAAGATCAATATATGATTATGAACCTAAAATTACAAGTGGAAGAAGTCAAAAGGATTGAAGAAATACTAAAAAGTTAGCTAGAAGAAAAGGAGAAAGAGAAGGAGTGCTTAGAAACATAAATAGTTTCACCAAGGAAGGAACTTCAGAAAAGAGACATGCAACAAAACAACACTAAAATACTAGATGGAATTATCAGTTCTCAAAGGACATACTATGACAAGTTTGGACTAGGATACAACCAAAATGAGAAGGGTTCGAGCTCTATGATAGCAGAAAAGGAAGCAGAACAAAATATTCATGCAGAAGTCATCATAGGTTCTACCAAGAAGGAAGAATGAAAACTTTCAAATAACAATTCTCAGGAAATTGAGAAAACTCAAGAAGAAGATTACAGAAGAACGACACCACCTAGAAGATTCAAAATTCAGAATCAACAAACAACCATGGAAATAAATCAAGAATAAAACTACATAAGAACAACACCATTCAAAATATCTCCCATGTATCAAACTATTTTTCTTGGTTTATGTTATTCTGGTAACAATTTTGGGCATAAAGCTATAAAATGAAAATCTTATGCTAAGAACAAAGACAACTATGAAGGTCACTCCAGAATTAATCATCTTAGAAAGCCTCATGAAGCGTTTAACAAAAACTATAATAGTTTTGGCTCATTAAATTGTGAAGTAGAATGTTATAAATGCAACAATTTTGGAAACATGGCCAAAGATTGCAAATTGACAGTTCCTCCAAAGGAACCAAAGCAGGATTTCAACAGTCATGCAAAAGGACCATCAAGAAGTTGGATAAGGAAGTAGGATAAACTAAATGTTGAAGAATTTTCCATTTCTCTACAAGCCCAAAGCATAAGAAGTGATTGGTACATTGATAGTGGTTGTTCAAAGCATATGACAAGTGATAAAAATAGATTTATAACTTTGAATAAAGAAAGGGATGGATCAGTTTCATTTGGCAATGATAACTCGACCAAAATTATAGGAAAATACATAGTCAAGCTTGGAAGTAAGGATGGCAAGGCAGAAAATTTCCTACTTGTCGAAAACATGAAGCATAATCCGCTAAGTGTGAGTCAAATGTGTGATCAGGGATATAGACTTATATTTGACTCAGAGAAGTTTGAGATAAGGAAAGAAGGATCAGGAAAATTGGTGGCTACAACAGTAAGGAATCCAAACAACATATACATATTAAATGAGATTGGAAAAGACATATGTTGCTTTGGAAGGGAAAATGAAAGTTGGATTTGGCACAAAAGAATGGGGCACATGAACTTTGACAATCTATTCAAAATTAGCATTAAGGAAGAAGTAGGAGAAATGCATGAAATTTCAAAACCAGCCAGTACTATGTGGAAGAACTGCCTACATGGAAAACAACCTGTTAGCATTAGGAGATTCTCTTAGAATGCTAAAGAGAAAGCCTAATATCCATCAATAGATTCCACAATTTGGCAAAATTTTTGTAGAAGTTAAGCTCAAGTGCAACAAATATTTAGGGAATTATATTTAAATATTAGCACAAAATCTCCGCAAGGTATACACCAACAATCAAGGCTTGAATAACTTCAGATCAATATTTTTGAAACATAAATGAAAGATGGAAGACTAAAGAAACATGCAATACATGCATCAGATCATAACAAGAAATTCAAAGACACATATAACATAAATTTTCATCAAAAGGAACCTCCTAAACAATGAGAAATAAAGCTCTGATAACACTTGCAACATTTACTGCAACATTTGAACAAGTAATGGAGATGAATCATTCACCAATAATCCACATCAAAGAAATAATGAATACAAAATATGGTAATAAGAAAAGAGACTGATATTTGATTAACCAAGAGTCTTAAATATGATATATACAGTCATGGAGACTTTACACAATTGGCTGCAAAAAATAGTATAAGTTCCCCTCTCTAGAATCACTTGAACCATTCTCTTGATTCGTCTCACCTATTAAATAGAAAATAACATACAAAATATGCTAAGGAGGTCAAAACCCATCTCTTCCATTGGATTCTAGGCCTTGGAGATAGGTGACAACAGTAAAAGAGACAAGAATCCAACAAATTGTTATTTTTCAGGAAGTTGTTGGAATTCATTAATAAATCTATTGCCAACTCACTGCATGAGGTTTTAATGGAGCTAGATCTTAGGTGCATGTGTCCTTTAGCATCTAATTGATCTCTGAGAATTCATTCAAAACCTCCTTGATAGGTGTCAACCGCCAAACAAGGTGAATATCCAAAAACTATGCAAAACATAGAGTTTGCAACGCCAGTTTGCAGTGCATTGGTGTTTTAATTTTATCTCTCAAATTCCAAACTGGGTCAGGCTGAATTTTGGTCAACAAGTCAACAAGGCTATCATGCTCCTCCAAATTTGTTTTTAGAGAAACCCACATCACCGTTTTAGAGTTATGATCAAATATTTATAGCAACTGCTACATGGAATGAGTTCATAGCGCACGTGTCTGCCAGTTCACAACGCCAATGATAAAACATAAAAAACTGTTTTCTCAGCCTTTAAAATAGTATGAAAAACCTCATGGAGTACCTGGTAACCCCAAGATTGATGTGGATGTCATCCAAATTGAATAGATTTTCCTTCAGGCTATCCAAACTTCAACCCTCCTCTTTTGCCAGTTTGCAGCGCCGATTTCAAACATGGATTACACACTTCAAGGAGGTTGTTAGAAGATAAAACTATGTTTTATGAACCCTGTGACTAAAAAAATCAAAACAAAGAATAATGTTTTACCCATACAACCTTATGTGTTAACATCTTGCTCCATAGGGGATGGCATGCTCCCTGTGAGTTGCCAAGACCATGCAAATCCAGTGCCTTATCCATTGGGCTATGGAGTCATCTGTGCAACCAACCTCTGTAACATTGCCAAAATCTGCCACTTATTCAAGCAAACTGATAAAACTGGTGCAAACTAACCTCATACTGCAAATCTGATCACACTGGGCAAACTTGAAGAAAAACAAATGCTCAGGAAGCAAGCTTATTACCTACGCTACCCTACTCTATCCAGATCTCCAATTTTCTCAAGTAAATGCAAATTTCCACAACAACTATTCAAGTAACTTCATGACCAAAATAATCCCACCCGTGCCACTAATTGATTGATAATAACATAAATATAACAACGAAGATAGACACTTCTTCAGAGAATCATACTCACCTACAAGTGCCGGTGAAATGATGAAATATGAAATCTTCAAAAAATTTGAAAGATATGAATCCAATAAAGCTGCTACTGGATCCTCAAAACCAAGATTACAATCATGCTAATTCAGAAAAGTTGTCTGGAAATACATACATTCCCCTTTATTGGGAAAGAGGTGACATCCTTATTCTTTCGATATTAGCTCTTGATCATCACGAGTAACAATTTCCTCTTCAAAAAAAAATGATCATATGATAATTGTATAGTAGGAGTTAAAAAATTCTGATTGTGATCAGCTATAAATATATAGTTATCTATACAATTATCCTTTACTGCATGCTCAAAATGATTTGGGAAATGAACATAAGCACGATGTACATTCCTGTCCATGAAAAAATATGAAAACAATGAAGAATTCTGTTCCAAATCTGAATCATACTTACACTCTTCTTGCTGGTCCCATGCATGTAGATCTTTAGGGTAAGCCTGATATCGAATCCTTTTGCAAAATCGAATGTTCTCCTCAACTTCTTCAACATCCTCAAACAACCGTCTTAATGATGGAGATTTCCTTTCTCTTAGGAAAAGGACAAGATTATGATGTTGAGCTGCTATGTAATAAAACATATCTACAGTTTCTGAAGGCTATATCTCCAATGACATGCTATGATAAAAACTGTGAAACCTCCTGTTGAAGATAGCCATAGCTTCATCTTCTTTTCTCCTCAAAGTAAAAAACTCGGTTAAGTGTTGATAGAAAGACTTGTTCTCTCCCCAATATCTTAAAAATGCATTATATAACTCAATCCATGAACCAATGGAATCAACTCCCAAACCCTTAAACCACAAAGAAACATCCCCAAACAAGGATTTGGAAAATAACCTCATGGTAACATCTTCATATACTATCTCAAATTGATCGACAAAGTTCTCAAAGGCTCCCAAATGCTTCTCGATAGTGATATGATCTTCTCTAGAAAAATGAGGAAGATACTCAAATAAGTTAAGAGGATAAGGATGAATATGAGATGGAAGCCTTAAAGGTTTAAAATTTTTCTCTCTAATTCCAGTTTGAACAACAGTGGGATGAAAATGAGGTTTAACAAGCTGATTGCAAGGTATAACAAGTACTTTAGAAGGTAAATCAGCCTCTTGATTCCCATGACTATAGGCTACTCAATTTCAAGAGGGATTGAGATATGAACTTCATCTTTCTCAATAGGTTGAGATGAAGAGACATGATCAACATCCACAACACAAGCAGAATGGAGACCTTCTTCTTCCAAAGAGGGATATACAAATGAATGTTGATGATCATCAGAGTAAACAAAGGAAATGATAATCCTTATATTTAAAGGGAAAGTTATGAATGAACTGATGAAAAATAACAAAAGTTCACGGAGAAAACTAATGAACTGATACCTGGATTTTCCCTTCCGTATTTTCATCTTTCTGTCAGCATGATCCTTCCTCTAGTGGAGTCTTTGATTGTGGAGTCACCAAGTAGATGATTACAGTCAATTTCTATGTCCCTCTCTTGTCTACCATCAAGAGTTGGATCTATGTCGTTCTCCCTGGGAATATTTCTTCACTTTCGTCCCCGGAAAGGATGCCAAAAATGTTACCACTAGGAGTTTCTCTTAGACTGCTAAAGATCAAGACTAATACCCATCAATAGATTCCATAATTTGGTAAAATATTTGTATAAGTTAAGCTCAAGTGCAACAAATATTCAGGGAATTATATTTAAATATCAACACAAAATCTTCACAAGTTATATTTAAATATTCAGGGAATTTCAAATCAGTGTTTTTGAAACATAAATGAAAGATGTAAGACTAAAGAAACATGTAATACATGCATAAGATCACAACAGGCAATCGAGAGACACATATAGCAAAAATTCTCATCAAAAGGAACCTCCTAAATAATGAGAAATAAAGCTTTGATAGCACTTGCACCAGTAGATAACGACAAATCCTTTACTGCAACATTTGAACAAGTAATGGAGATGCATCATTCACCAATAATACACATCAAATAAATATTGAATACATAATATGGTAATAAGAAAAGAGACTGATATTTGATTAACCAATAGTCTTAAATATGATATATACAGTCATGGAGACTTTACATAGTTGTCTGCAAAAAATAGTATAAGTTCCCCTCTCTAGAATCACTTGAACCCTTCTTTTGATTCATCTCACCCATTAATAAAAAATAACATATAAAATATTCTTAGGAAGTTGAAACCCATCTCTTCCATTGAATTCTAGGCCTTGAAGATAGGTGTCAACGGTAAAAGAGACAATAATCCAACAAATTGCTAATTTTCAGGAAGTTGTTGGAATTCATTAATAAATCTATTGCCAACTCACTGCATGAGGTTTTAATGGAGATAAATTTTAGGTGAAGGTGTCCTTTAGCATATAACTGATCTCTAAGAATTCATTGAAACCCTCCTTGACAGGTGTCAACCTTCAGACAAGGTGAATATCTAAAAACTGTGCAAAACAGAGAGTTTGCAGCGCTAGTTTGCAATGCACTGGTGTTTTAATTTTATCTCTCAAATTCAAATCTGTGTCAGGCTGAATTTTGGTTAGCAAGTCAACAAGGCTATCATGCTCCTCCACAATTTGTTTTAGAAAAACCCACATCACCGTTTTAGATTTATGATCAAATCTTTATAAGTACCTGCTACAGGAAATGAGTTCGCAGTTCCCGGGTCTCCTAGTTCGCAACGCCAATGATAAAACATCAAAAACCCTTCTCTCAACCTTTAAAATGGTATGAAAAACCTCATGGAGTACTTGGTAACCCTGAGCTTGATGTGGATGTCATCCAAATTGAATATATGTTCCTGCATGCTATCCAAGCTTCAACCCTCCTCTTTTGCCAGTTCACAACACCGATTTCAAACATGGATTACACACTTCAAGGAGGTTGTTAGAATATAAAACTCATGTTCTATGAGCCCCGTGACTAAGAAAATTAAAACAAAGAATACTTGTCGACCCATACAACCTTATGTGTTAACACAACCAAGAACCGAATTCAGATTGAATGAATACTCTACAACAAATCCATGGGAAATTGTGCACACTGATCTATGTGGACTGATGAGAAAAAAAGGACTAAATATCGAACAATACTTCATGATGCTCATTGATGATGATACAAGAATGACTGTAACTTTTTATCTCAAGAAGAAATCAGAGGCATTCAAACATTTCATAATATTCAAGGAGATGGTTGAAAACAAAATGAATTTGAGGATTAAGTGCTTAATATCAGACAATGGAGGTGAATTCACATCAAAAAAATTCATGGATTTCTGTGAAGAGCATGGAATAAAAACACAGTTATCAACAACTAGGACACCTCAATAAAATGGATTTGTTGAAAGGAAGAACAAAACTGTAACAAACATGGCCATAACCATGTTAAAATTAGATTCCAAATTGAGTAATGTATTTTGGGTACACGCAATGCACACAATCGTTCATATCTCGAATAGAGGAATGCTCATAAGTAACATTGATAAAAATCCACATGAGTTATAGAAGGGAAGACCAAAAAATGTCAAGCATTTTAGAGTATTTGGAAGCAAATGCTACATAAAAAGAGAAGATAACAGAGTTGGAAAATTCAATTCTCGAGTTGATAAAGGAATATTGGTTGGATACTCAAGAAAAATCAAGGAACACAAATGTTACAATCTAAGACTAAAAAATATAGTGGAAAACATAAATGTAAATATTGATAAAAAAGATGTGTCGAAGATCAAAGAAGAAAGAAAAAATACTAAAGAGCATGAAGCAAAAGATGAACCAAAAGAAGAAGAGCTAGAATAATAAGAAGAATAACAACATGAAGTGCAGTTGCCTGAAGTAGAACAAGAAGAAAATGATTAATAAGACTTGCAGATACCTTATAAGACACACAACCGTTGGGTTCATAAGAATCATCCACCAAAACAAATTATTGGATATAGAAATGCAGGCATAGAAACTAGAGGAAGTAAACGACTACATACACCAGAACAAAGACACCTTGCACTATTATCCAAAATGGAACCCAAAAACTTTGAGGAAGCCAACAATGATGAACATTGCATCAAGGCCATGGAAGACGAGCTAGATCATATAGAGAATAATGAATCCTAGGAACTTGTTCAAAGACCTAAATACAAAAATGTGATTGGTACAAAGTGTGTATTCAGAAACAAACTAAACAAAGATGGATAGGTAAACAAAAACTGTTGATACTGAGAGGGGGGTGAATTAGTATCAAGTACAATTTAAAACCTTT
>SNQJ01S0222695.1:0-12058 GCA_010110895.2 Picea sitchensis
GTCATGTTTTGTTCTAGATCCAGGTGGATCTAGGGAGATCGGTTTGTGTCCGCACTTACGGATTTATCCATAAACATATAGACTCTATAATCCCATCACCAAGAAGTATGTTATCAACAAAGATGTTCAGTTCAAAGAAGAAGAGGCTTGGGATGGTAGCATTGACAAAATTGTTTCAGGGGGAGCTGAAATATCTCATGCAAATGATGATGGAGATGATCAGTTCGTATACGGTGGATAGTTGATTCCACAGTCACATACACCTGCAATAGGAACTCATGTAAGACAATCACCAGGAGTCAACCCATCACAACTAAGAACGCCCAAAACATATGAGCATTGTGAACCATCAGGTCATGGTGGACAACAAACAAGATCAAAGGTAAGTGATGAATCAAATCCTACTTTTGCTTCATTAAGAAACATAATTAGAGGTCAGAAGACTAGAAGTTTAAAAGAATTATATGAGCAAAATGATGAAGTAGATCAAGTTTCAAATTTTGCATTGATTGCATATGATCCTATAGATTTTGATGATGTTGTTAAGAAAGAAGTATGGGTAGAAGCCATGAATGAAGAAATTGATTCTATGGAAAGGAATAATACTTCGGAACTTGTAGATTTGCCTGAAGATAAAAAATTTATAGGTGTTAAATGGATTTAAAAGACTAAGTTAAATGTTGAAGGTGAATTTGAGAAGCACAAGGAAAGGTTTGTTTCTCAAGGGTTCAGCGAAGAAACCGGTATTGATTATAATGAAACTTTTGCACCTGTAGCCAGGCTTGATATAGTAACAATGGTGTTAGCCATTGTTGCTCACAATAAATGGTGCATGTACCAAATGGATGTAAAATATGGATTTTTAAATGGTTTTCTAGAAGAAGAGGTTTATGTGAAACAACCTCTAGTATATGAGATTGATCGACAAGAAGGTAAGGTCTATAGCTTAAAGAGAGCGGTGTATGGATTGAAACAAGCACCCAGAGTATGGTACATCAGAATTGATGAATACTTGAATAGTGGAGGATTCAACAGGAGTCCAAGTGAGCCAACTCTATGTACAAAGGTAAATTCGGAAGGTAAACTCTTGATTGTATGCTTGAATGTTGATGATTTGATTTTCACCGGAAATGTTTCAGCGGATGAGTTTAAAAAACCATGAAAACTGAGTTTGAAATGACTGATTTAGGAATGATGAAGTATTTCCTAGGCATTGAAGTAAATCAATCTGAAGATGGTATTTTTATCTGTCAAACTATGTATGAAAATGACACATTGAAAAGGTTCGGGATGGTGAATTGTAAACTAGTTGTAACACCAATTGCAACTGGAACAAAACTTAGTAAGAAGGATGAGGGGTCATGTGTTGATCTAACTCTATATAAAAGAATGGTTGGAAGTCTTATGTATTTGAAAGTAACAGGACCTGATATTATGTTTGTTGTAAGATTGATTTCTAGATTTATGGAGACTCTGAAGAGAACCTGAAATATGGAAAAAGGATCCTAAGATATGTTGCTAGAAGAACTAATTATGGTATTATGTACACATCAAATTCATATTTTTAGTTAATTGGATATATTGATAGTGATTTTGAAGGTAGTGTAGATGACAGGAAGAACACATCAGGATATGTGTTCATCTTTGGATCAAGAGTTGTAACTTGGGATTCAAAGAATCAACCTATTCTGACTTTATCATCCACTGAGGAAGAGTATTTTGCAGCAGCAACAACTGCATGTCAGACTGTGTGGATGGGAAGGATTGTGATTGAGTTGTTGCATGAACAGAAAGAACCAACTCATATTTTCTGTGACAATAAATATGTTATTGCACTGTCACGTAATCATGTTTTCCATGGGAAAAATAAGCATATTGATACAAAATATCATTTTATTCGAGAGATGATAAACAATGATGAAATTTTTGTAGAGTTTTGCAATTATGAAGATCATTTTGCAGACATCTTTACAATGTCCTTAGACAAGGAATTATTTGAAATTCACAAAAAGAACATTGGGGTTTCTGAACTGTAATACTACAACGTTTTGTTTTTTGGGTGAAATGATTAAGGGGGAACATGTCATAAATTAATCATTCCACCACCAAAAAGATGACTTATCTCAGCCGATCAAATTTTGAATAGATACCACCACCCATAAATTTATTATCACCACCTTAATCGCCTTATTCATTGATTATCGCCACCACACTGTTTCATTTCTGATTGATCAAATTTCAAAGGGGCAATGAGCTATTATGTTTTTGGAAAATCCAAATTCGACTTAGGTATAGCAAAGGGGCAAGTTAATTGACTAAGTGTTTGTATATATATATCCATGTAATTCATATTTTGGAAGGGACAGATGGATAAAGAGATAGAGAAGAAATAAAAATTGACAAAGAGTTTTTTGAGAATGTTATCAGGGGATTTTATACTATGTTTTTGTTTGTATATGAGTTTGTAAACTCATGATGATGTTCATATTTGTTACAGAGTAACTTATTTTGATTTATCATGCATACTTTGTTTTTTGTTTGAAAACTTCAGTTAAATCCTTATGTTGTGCAGTGTTTTATTGTAGAATTCTATTTAGATTTAGTACATAAGTACTGGTTGGATTTACTATTGTAGAGAAGGATTCAGTGAAGTTATTTTATTATTGGAATCTGAGTTTCTAGTCTGCTGATATAATTCCCATGTTTCTATTATAACTTTGTTTTTTGTTGTAAAGTCATTTTTACTCTCTGCTGAAACACATGTTGAAAATTTTGTTGCAAAACATAGTATCAATCTTTGTGTTTGATGTAGGAATGATACCGTTAATTTTTTTGTTGTAAAATATTTTTATTATTTGCTGAAACAAGTTGTCGAAACGCCTCATTGTAGCATGTTGTTGAAACACCTCGTTGCAACTTACAGGTGCTTTTACACAGTGTTGAAACTTGTGTAATAGATGTTTATTGTTTTATGAATAACTCCCCTACATCCTTCATTTAAATAGGTAATAAAAAATTTAAAAATTAAAAAAATCTATAATTTAATGGTTTTGATTGAGGAATGATGGAGGTGAATGGTACTTAAGGCATAAATGGAGGGTGTAGTGGGTGGCGGTGAGAGACAATTGACGAGTGAAATCAGGGGTTTAGTGGAAGGCTAGTTGAGGGGTTGGTGTAACGTACCCTTCTTTCTTCCGAGGAGGACTCTGTAGAAGTTGAGGGGGTGACAAGCTGTGATAAAAGGAAGGTAGTGTATACCTTGATTGAAGGAGAAGGGAAGGAATGATAAAAGGAAGAACCTAGATAATTGGGATTTGAAACCCCTACATCCGACAAAGTAGACTGAGTAGGAAAAGGCAAATCGTTAAGAGTCGAGGAGCCCCCCACCACCCAAGATCTCATGAAAGGAAGGACCAAATAAGGGGAAAAAACCAATCCACTAGAAGCCATGGGGCAGGTAAGAGAAACCATACTCGCCATAGAGAGTCCTCTCAAACATCAAGAAAAAAGGGTGCCCAAATTATTCTAAACCCCATCTACAAACCCAACATCTGAAAAATAAAAAGGTGCATACATAGAGATAACCAAAGAATACTTACCCAAGAAATCCTACTCTCAACGAAGAGTAGAAACTATTGGGAGAAACATATTTAGCCCATCCACAGAAGACAAAGTTGTACAATAAGCCGAGGTTACTTGAGGAGAACCCAGAGTATCCTTGCCCGAATGAGATTCCCTCAACTCCCCCTTGTGTTCTCCATCGCCCACCTATACCTCCAAATACATCCTTGTGGAATAAATTGGTGTCATAGAGCCTTTGTTGAATCAAAATTTCCCTTTGTAAGGCATAGGACACTTGGCAATCCAATGACCATAGAAAAGACATCTATGGAACATAAAAGGAATTCCTTCATAATCCAAAATCTAAAAGAAGGTTCCCGTTGTCGACTCAGTAGTTAACTCATGTAGAATACCTAGATGAAAGCTTAGCCTTACCAAAATCCATGCCATTGTCATAAGACCAGTTTCTTCAAAAGACATATATGCTTCTATATAACTTCCCAGCATATCACCAATTGCAGTAAATCGAGTAGGATTCCAAAACTGCATTGGAAGTCCCGATAACCTGACCCAAATAGGTTCTTCATCAATCCTTTCCTTATTTTCATCAAACGTAGGAGTTCATCTTTAAAGAATAATGGGCGTATCAACCATACTCCACGCTTTCAATAAGACCCAATTTACATCCTCCCTCGAGGAAAAAATGAAGGAAAACCATCCCCATGACAGTATACGAATGAGTGGCATCTTAGTGATATCCTTTAACCAGTTCTTGGATATCCACTTCTTTAGAAAATCCATACCCATCTTTTTTCCCCTTACACGACCAACCACCGCTAGTTCTAAGAAGTCGAACACCCTATCCATATCAATATCTTCCCCAAATACAAGCCGCTCAGTACATTTCCTGTCGCGCGTGCATCGAATATGTTTTGTGGAAGATGTCAGAAGACCCCTAATTCCCTTCAGGCCTTTTATATGCCGCTCTGACCTCTGTGGATCTCGTGAAGGTTTTTCCACTCTTTTCTCATGTACCTTACCCCCATAACCAGTATCTTAGTCTCCTGTCGAGCCACCCCAAAAACCCTTGTCACCACCAAGAGAGTTTTCAACATCTAGTAATGTGGATGGCGAGAAAACCAAAGGTGTATTAAAACCCACCCAGTCTTTTGGCCCAGACCCTCACAACCCCCCCTCACCAGATTACCCAGATTTTGGTTCACAACTCCTGAGCTTACTTCCCCCACATCAAATCCAAAACCTAGATCAAGTCCTCCAGCCAGACCAGAGTATCGCTTGGGTTAGCCCTCCCATCCTACGGTGAACCCCAATCCTCCCGAAAAAGACAGATCTCCCACCGAGGTAAACCCCAAACCTGTCCCACCTAACAACAAAGGCTCTAATCCCACCACATCATATGTCAATGTCATCCTTGGAGCGTTGACATCCATCCTAGGATTCTTGGCTGCATGATCGCCCCACACCCCACTAGACTCCTTCCAAACCTCCAAGTTGTCGTGTCCCTCCAGACCCACAGAGAAATACGTAAACAAACCTTCACATTTTAAGTTAATGGGGTCTCCCCCGGCCTCATCCTCAGCCATGACAAACTGGAAACCATCGCAACTTTTCTGGAGCACACCCTCAAGATCCCTTGCTAGAACCTGAAACCCACCAGCCCCGTCTTGAGTGCCCTAACCCTAACCAACAACTCCATGTGCCCATGAGGATTCCCAAAAATCATATTTAATTCTATGTTATATGAAAAGAAAAATTAATTCTAAAATAACTAGTTTATATATGAAAATGATAACTACCTTTCATTTTGATCACTTAATACAACATTTTTATATAGCCCATAAAAAAATTCAAATTTTAACAATCCAATAGATTCCCAGAGATAAGAATGCAAACACCGAACTAGAGATATACAATAAAGTGTTACAATAGAGTAGAATAGAATGACACATTCTTTATTTAAGGAAGAAAAACTATATTCCTAAAATTTGATGTTTGAAATGGGAACTCTATAGGATATCTAATTTTTATATCTAGCATCAACAATTTGGCCACGTTCAAACTATGAAGACATAAATTTACAAATAATAAATTGAAATAAAATATAAATTCAAAAAATTTAAGATGCTCGAAATCATAAAAATAAACCACAAAAATAAATTAGGAAGATCATATCCTATATAAACCAAAAACATATTTAATTTTATGCTTTATGAAAAACAAAACATATACAACTATTATTAGTCCCTGCCTCAAGCGAGGGACTATAGCACCCGCCTAGCGGTCAATTATCGTTGACCTTGTATTAGTTGGTCCCTTTTGCTGTATTAATAGGTGTTGTTTGGAGCTCTCACTTCATATTAATTCATTTGATTAATACCGTTTTTTTTATTTTTTTTATTTTTTATTTTTTTTTAAATCAAATTATTTGTTTTATTTTTCCAATTGAAATTATGGAATTTTTTATTGGTTCATAATTCATGATTTAACATAATTATCTCAGGTATCAATATTTTAAATTAATTTAAATATAAAAAATTATATTTACTCAGACAGGATTTCTGCTTGCTTGTCAAGCCAAAAATCATACAAGTGGGCGCACACATGCATGCAACATGCAAGGTGTGAGGGCAAGACAATGAGATATTTGGCGATGATATTATGATTCAATCTTCATGCCCGATTCATATGGGGCTGCTGGCTGATCCCTGGGAGTATTGAAGTTGTAGCTCGGTGGGAGAGGAGAAATTCAAGAGTGGTGTGTTCATACTAGATACCAGAGTTATGCATCAATGATTTGTCCTCTTATGTATTTCTTCCATGTGCATCAATGATTTCTCCTATATTTGTTCCATGTGCTCGTGCTGGCACTCCTTCTCTACTTAGCTAACATGTTTGTTAGTTCTATTCTTCAATTGCACACTGGATGTTTCTAGAATTTTGGATTCCCACAATCATTGCATCACTAAAATATATAGCCTCAGCCCCGGTTCTTGACTCGCTCCACAACAGAACACAAGAAGTTTGGTTTCTCCTAATGAAACTTCTTCTGTTGGATTTTATAGAGTGGGTAACAACGCTTATGCTTTTGCCATATGGTATACTAGGACACCAGAGAGAACAGTCTCCTAGATGGAAAATGGAGAGAAACAAGTCAATGGAAAAGATTCATGTCTTCATTTCGGAAAAGATGGAAAACTCTTTCTACGGGATGTAGATGGAAGCCTGAATGGATCCACTGAATGTTTCGGGAGTCACAACTCAACATTGTACATGAATTTGCAAGCCACACCACAATAAATAGATAATTATTCTTAAAATTAGATTTTCAGAAAAATCAGATAATCCACTCTATCAACCATCAAAAACATCCATGATGATGTAATGTAATGTAGATGGATAACTAGCTAACAAAGTATGGTTATATGGTTAATATTGAAATCATTGTAAACCGATTATGTTGATGCCATACATGGATTCAAAAACCCCAACACACAGACAGCATGCAATTTGAACATATTCGCCATTATAGTGATTGAAAAATGAAATTTTCATCATTAAAAATAACCTTCAAAACAACCAAAACGTAGGTTTTTATACTAGGCTGATATAAGTTGTTTTAAATGTGTTTATACTAAGGTGATAAATTTTGTTTTAAATGTGTTTTTGAAATGTGTTTATACTAAAAATAACCTTCAAAACAACCAAAACGTAGACTTTTATACTAGGCTGATATAAATTGTTTTAAATGTGTTTATATTAAGGTGATAAATTTTGTTTTAAATATGTTTTTGAAATGTGTTTATACTAAGGTGACAGATTCAATTTTAATTTTAAATATAATTATGTAAAGAACCAAATAATTTAAGAACAAATTTAAGTTTTTCTTTTGTCAATATGAGTATTTTTGTCAATATGAGTATACAACAAGGTAAGAACAAATTTAAGTTTTTCTTTTGTCAATATGAGTATACAACAAGGTAAGAACAAATTTAAGTTTTTCTTTTGTCAATATGAATATACAACAAGGTCAGAGTAGATTTTGTACCTCAATTAGACCAGCAGACCCCTCACCTTGACTTTAATTAGACCAACATACCTCTCAATTCACATCAATAATTGTTTGACATTGTTCCTCCATAACATCTACTCTACTTCTTGNTATACAACAAGGTCAGAGTAGATTTTGTACCTCAATTAGACCAGCAGACCCCTCACCTTGACTTTAATTAGACCAACATACCTCTCAATTCACATCAATAATTGTTTGACATTGTTCCTCCATAACATCTACTCTACTTCTTGTTCTCATTTCATCCTCATAGGAATGAATTTCCGAAGCCATGTCGGTTGTTCTTGTCCATGACTTCTCCAAACCTTGTGAAATGCAATTTTAAATATATTAAACCCTGGGTTGCAGCGGCTCGGAAGCATAATATCCATCCATCCCGGTCAATAAATTTCATTTGTCTTCAGCCAAATCGTTGATTTCCAGCATATAAGGTGATTATTTCAAATAAAGAAGGTGGCAACAAAAGAATGGATTTATCTGCGGATGGTAAGGTGCACAGCAAGATGAAAAATGAGGCATGGAATGAAGCGCCCCTGAAGAAAAGAAAAGGTAGAAGTTTTGAGACCGAACTGGGTAAGGTTCTGTTAGCATTAAAGCTTGTAGTACTTTTAGGGTAAGGGGGGTACGTCTTTTGTCCTCCCTCAAGATGGATGGGCTGGTATCAAGACCCGTTTGTAATAGTCGCCCCCTCTACCAAAGATATGAATTCAAGAAGGCTTGAATGGCCCCCTCTACCGAAACTAGAAGGAAATATGAAATTCTACTTGTTGCCATGTGATAAATTGTGAAGCAAATTTCGAGCAAAGTACGCTCTGCAACCTCTACAAGCTTTCTACGGCTATCTTTAAAGAGTATTAAGAACAGCTCTCCAAGCCTTGTGAAAAGGCTGTGTCGCGTACTCTCAAGATTCGTGAGGCTCTGTGCTGTGAGGATCGAGTTGCTATCCAGACTGTGTGAAGAGGCTTACACCTGAAGCTCTCATACCATGATAAATTATGAAGCAAAGAAAAATGCAGAGAGAAAAGAATAGAACACTACATTGAAATGTATGAAGAAGTACAGAACTTAGGACTCTCTTACAATGTAAGATGGTTGAACTATATATACTCAATCAAGACAAAATTAGAAAATACAACTGTCCAGTACAACTCGCAGTGTACGGTCATACTGTTAAGGATACAATATATTTAACACCATGGCACCTCTCTCCTTCCCTCAAGTACTACAAGACAACCCGTTCTTGTTATGATTTTAAACCTTGTTTTATTGAGACTCACCCTGACTGATTGACTTCACCGGCCTGCATTCAAATCCGACCCCTAGAAACCAACCCCATCCTGGAAGAGCGCGAATTATCCCTACACTTAAGACATGATGTAACTTCACTGGGAATTATACAGAGACGTAGCACAGAGCTGGACGATCATGACCTCATATCTGTGGATTTCAGATTGGATGTAACTTTGTTGGGAATTATGCAAGAAGCATAACAAAGAATTGGTAGCAACAATATGAAGGCACACTAAACTCTCTTTCCACGAGAACTCAGTAGAAATGGACACATGGAGCTGTAAATATCCTACATGTTGTGAAGTGGTGGCTACACGCCTTCCAATGGATATCTGACTTACTGCAAAGTGGTGTGAAGTGCCCACTTTTCACATATCCACGATACACCTGATTTTATATCAGGAGGCGTTAAATTTTACTCCAAAAGATCTAGCTCTATATACTCGGTCTAACTTATGGAGGTTTACGACATTTCAACAATGGTATTCCTTTTGTTCTTGCACGAGTCTATTCGTATGAACCCACGACTAGCTTACCATGCACAATTTGTAATAGTAGTCGATCTTCCTTTTATGTCACAGTTATTATACAATTTTCTTTCGTTTATAACATTTTAATTTGGATTGTTGATCTTATCAAATGATGAACATCGATAGTAATGATTCCTTCTCCATTTCATCAATGAACAAACCAAAGCATCGGGGTACCAAAATGTTGGAATCCCAGAACCTCTTGCAATTCTTAAAAAAAATTCCCAGGCCTGGTATGTCGATAGCCTCGAACAAAACAACGGAACCATGATATCAGTGGATTGGGAGATCGATTGTACTGGGAGTTCACTGGGAAAAGCACGCAAGTTTCACTGATAGCCAAGGACCCGGTATGGAACTATGACCGATCCAACAATGATACCGCGAAACTGGAAGATAGAGGTATCGAAACCGATAAACCTTACACTTAGTTAACAAATCTCCTTGGGGCTATAGATTGATGGATCGACAGATCATGTTGTATGGTGATCGGAGTCCCGATTTACAATTTTTTTGAAATATGTTGAGTTTGGTGTGGGGGGCGGGACAGTGGCAGCGAGACCTAGCTTCGCCCATTCATTCATTGGGCCATTGCACAACTTTCCTCTCCTTTCCTGTGTACAAATTGAGTGCTTCCACGTGATTTCAGGACGTGCATCCACTAAATGTTACGACGCTCCCCATAAATTTTTTTGACTGAAAACTAGGTAGCACATATATTTTCGTGTTTCGGATCTATTTATGATAAAAAGTTGAGGTCGTACCCTGATATTCACACTAATGGTGGTCAGCAAGAAGCTTTTAGTTTTTATTTATTTTCTTTTCGGTTAAGGGTGGTGGGCAAGAAGCTTTTAGTTTTTATATTTTTTTTGTTAAGTTTTTTTTAATCTTGTGATCAAAGTATTGTCTTCATCAACAACATTTTTATTTGATCCAAATGATCACTGTAACCCTAGGGAAGAGTTTTATTTGGATGGTAATTGGTAAAATTGTTTTACATTTCATTTCAAAATGAAGGTTGCAATTAAAATGTAAAATGTTCATGATAAGAATTTTCATCAAATATCAAATGCCCTTAAAAATTATAAATTATTGCGACCTGAAAGAGCAGTTTAACCATTTAAACTTACAAGCCGTCATTATACTTATCTTATATAAAGTCATGTTTGTAAAAATTATAAATTATTGCGACCTGAAGAGCAGTTTAACCATTTAAACTTCCAACACGTCATTATACTTATCTTATATAAAGTCATGTTTGTATTGGCTTTATACTATTAGAAATTTTAGTATTATACTATGTTATCTATTTTTACATTTGTATTGCCATTATACTAATAAATGTTTTAGTATATTTTTACATTTGTATTGCCATTATACTAATAAATGTTTTAGTATTATAGTAACTAGGCCTGTGTTAACAGAAATGGTCAAATTTTTGCTGGTTTTTATTTGTTGTAATTTAAATCTGGTTTTATTCATTGTAATAGAACACGAAGTAGGGACTAGCTGTTTTGTAGCTATTTCTCTTGTTCAATAATTTAATTAGGCAAGTAACAACTACTTTGGTTCATGTTAAAAAAAAAAAAAAGACAATTATGGAAGAATGAACATTTTAACCAAATTTTTGAACTGAAATTCACTCACTAGTTCATGATATTAATAAGAGTATAAAGTTCCTTTTAGTCCATACCGGATTTGGTCATTGTCCCATTATAAAATACATTTAAATTCCTACAAATTCAACATGGAGTCGGGGTATTGAAAGGCACGACCACTGTCAAGACTAAGCAATGATATTTAATTATTTAGAGTGCGTGGCACATAACATGAATTAATATCACAGACACCTTAGAATAGAGAAAAATATAATGATGCATTCTTTATGTACCTAAAATTCAATGCTTGAAATCATAACTCAGTTTGATGTGTAATTTGTGCATTCGGTGTCAACAATTTTAGCAGGTTCAATATCAAATCAAGTTTTCATAGARGTGTTTTATATTTATAGAGTTGATATGCTCTTCTTTCCATAGGAAGAGTTATAACAAAAATCTACCTYCACAGGAAGACATGTCTCTTCTTTCTCGAGAAAGAGCTATAACATAAAACTATCTTTGTACCACGCAATGTAACAAAAAACACCCTACTTGTGATTCTCAACAGGTCGAAGAGACACATGTTAAATACACGTGATTCTTAACCCTGATATGACCCCTCAAATATCATTCACCTATAGCCACCACACCCCATATTTTGTCCCTCAAATTTTGTTCAACCCCGGCCACTACACCCCCAATTTCACCCCTCAACTACCATTCACCTCCAACATTCCTTAATGGAAACCGTTAAATTACTTATTTTTCAATTTTTGAAAATTATTATTACCTCTTTAAGGATGATGACAATGGAGACAATCTAGACAGTGCACTTGGAAATTGTAAAGATGATGACAATGGAGACAATCTAGACAGTGCACTTAGAAATTGTAAAGCTAATCTAGTAATTCTACACTTCCTCCTCCACCCCATTCTAAGAGTTAATTTACACTTTACTTTACATAATTAAAGAGATTTTTGGATTTTTC
>SNQJ01S0222695.1:12862-24145 GCA_010110895.2 Picea sitchensis
TTGGCTCAAGATTGGGCCAGGATTGACTTGGATTAGGGTCGACAATCTTCAATTGAATGGATGCTTAGAGAAAATCAAACCCTTGGGGCAGTTACCTCATGAGAATATTGTTGTTCAACTTTCGTGGGTTGGCGAACCCATCAAAAAATTGTCTCTGCGAAGGTTAGTGGAATTGAATTCCCTGGATCTTATTATGTTACAAGAAACATTAAGGGCTAGTGAATCAGTGGTGAAGGATATTTAGTATTTGCTTCCAAGCTAGGTGTTTGCACTATTGGATGCCAGGGGACATTCTCGGGGGTTGGCTATTGGGTTTCTTAAAAAGACTTGTAACATGGAAAGTGTTTGGGGTTTTGATTCAAGACTTGGTCTGACGATTTTCTCCTTTGAGTTGGGGAAAAATGTGACTTTTATTAATGTCTATGGGCCTCACCAAGATAGACAACGATACTGGAATACTTTAGTAGAATTCTCATGGTTTAGACGTAAGGAGATTATTCTTGGAGGGGATCTAAATTTCTCTTTAGGGGCCTCCGAGGTTTGGTGTCCGCGTGTTGTCTCGGATACTCTAACCAAATTCTTTCAAAAAAAATTGGACCACTTGGGTTGGTGGACATTGAGACACAAAAACTAACCCCAAGTTGGTGTAATAGAAGGGTTGGTGAAGATATGGTGGCTAAACGTTTGGAAATATTCGTATTGTTAGAATATTTTTTGGAATACTTTGATTTGGTTAGGTAGTGGGTTGTTTGTGGGGGGGAATCTAACCATAATCCGATTATGATGGATCTAAGGGGAAGAAGCAGAAGGGTATCAAGTATTTTTATATTCTTTGAGGGATGGATTGTGGATCCATATTATCAAGAATTAGTAAGGGGTTTGTGGTTTGCTATCTCTATTGAGAAATAGGTCCCTGCGGTTGTTCATTTTATGGGGAATCTCAAAAGGTACAAGCTACCATGAGTTGGGCCAGGGAGAAAAAGCTCAAGGATGAACAAGATTTGAGAAACATCGAATTAACACTTTCGGACATCCAAGAAGGGGAAGGGTAGGGCTTTTCAAGTATTGTTGATAAGGAATTTTTGTTTTTCTTGGAGGAAAGATGTAGGGTTTTACTAGAGGAAAAATAAGCCATGTGGAGACTAAAGCATCGTGCAATTTGGATCTCTTTTGGCTATGAGAACACCAAATTCTTTCAAAAATTTTCCGAAGGTAGGAAAATGGCTAATACTATCTACGGCCTTAGGAATAGGGCTGGTGAGGTGGTTTCATATTTTGAAGAATTGGATATGTTGGGTATTGAACACTTTAGTGAATTATTCAAGGCCTAGGAAGGATTGTCCATTGCATAAGTTGTGTAGGTAGCTTGATTATTCCCTCATTTTATGGAGGAAGAAGGAAATGGGACACTAATGGAAGCAATATCTGAAAAGGAATTACTGGAAGTTCTTCACTGTTTTCAAAAGGGGAAAATCTCGTGGCCTCATGGCTGGCCTATTGAGTCTTATTTGTTTTTTATTTATCTGATTGGCCCTGATGTTCTGAAGGTGGTCAAGGAATCAAGGGTGAATGGTTACATTCATAACCCTATAAACTCTACATTCATTAAAATCATTCAAAAGTCAGATAATCCCTCAACTTTTGATGATTTTTGACCTATTTCGTTATGCAACTGCCTTTATAAGATTATCTCAAAGGTAATCAACAAAAGGTTGAAGGTTATTTTGTCCAAAAATATTTCCAGTGAACAGTTTGGGTTTTTGGAAGGTAGGAAAATCCACGAGGCTATTTGTGTAGCCCAAGAAGGTCTTTAGAGTATAAAAATGAAGAAACTCAAGGGAGTTGTGGTGAAAATTGATCTATCCAAATCCTATGTTCGGGTAAACTGGTTATATTTAAGACTGCTTATAATACCTCTTGGTTCTAGTTTGGATTTTACTAATTGGGTGATGGGGTGTATGTCCTCGGTATCTTTCTCCATTCTCATCAATGGTTCAGCCTCTTCTTCTTTTCATGCTGAAAGAGGATTGCATCAAGGCTTCCCTCTATCACCCTTAATTTTTCTCCTAGTGGAAGAAGGGCTCAATAGATTTCTAGCAGGGGCAAAGAATGTTGGTAGATTCAAAGGTATAAAAATTTCCAATGGAATGTACATCACACACTTAATTTTTGTTGACGATCCTAATATTTTTGGATGGTACGAAGAGAGAAGATAATATATTATTTGAAGGGCTCTCACTATTTAAAAGAGAAACTGGTATGTTGATAAATGATCAGAAATCTAGTATACTCTTTTCTTCGGTCGAGGTAGAAGTCATACAACATTTTATGTCTCATCTCCCTTTTCATATTCAGGGGATGGACGAGGGCTTGGAATACCTTGGTCTAATACCCCAAGGACATGTCCTAATCGTATTATGAATTGTAATTATGTTTTATATGCTGGTGAGGCAAGTTTATATAAGTTGGTGGACTTATGTGTTTATTAGGCCAGAGACCCTAAGTGTTGAAGGCCAAGAGCCTGGTTTTTGTACATGTAATGATGCACATTATTAATATAAAAACATCTCTGCGTGTGGACCTACCACAATGAATGGGTGATGGGGGAATAATTTTCCACAAAGTCTGGGTAAGGGAGAGGGGGTTGAAAGGTTGGGAGAAGAGCTAAGCTTAAGAGCTTAAGACCTTGGGGATAATAATTAAATATTATTCCAAAGATGTGTAAATGATTATGTTTTATCCTAAGTTCCTGGTTGGGGGAACATGTGAAAAATGGGGAGCATGCAACCCTAAGGAGATAGGTGTCGACTTGGGCACATGAACTCGCGGGTGCCCATGATCGACCTATGTTTAGATGTTTTTTCTGGATAATTCTTATCTTAATTGTTAAGTCTCTACGTGGGATATCTGTACACCCTCATGCATCTTCGAAACTAGAACCGTGAACCCATCTTGTGTTTCATGGTTGAGAAACCCGAAATTGCATGAGTGGTGTTGTGATATCCCAGTGGGCTATTGTGGTCGCTTAGTTGTTGACCCTGTGAGGTTTCTTCCATTGATTGTGTGTTGTCGAGTCTTGTTGTTGTGTCCTCACTATGATGGAAATGGTCAAAAGAACATGTTGCCAAGCCTGTGAGCGACTCTCTCCAAGTGAGAGAGTGCGCAGAGGAAGTGAGAACTCCTCGAAGGGGTCCTGTAGTTGCCATAGAGCTCAAAGACTTATGATCTGGTATGTTGTTGAAGCCCAAGGCAAGGGAGGTTTAGCAACCGAAGGATTGTCTAGGTGACAGTGAAGGTGTATACTCCTGGGGTGGGACAAGCATGTGGGGAATGAGGGTCTGTGAGCAATGGGCGTAAGTGACTCCTGGTAAAGAATATTTCCTCTGTAACTATGTGTCTTTCATTGACCGTGCCTAGCCTAGGATTCCCTACCTGATGGAGATTAGTCCTAGCTTAGGGGTGACCTACTGCTAAGAGTGATGAGTAGCATAGTCTAAGGTTGGCAGGTTCGTGGAAGATTTGCACGCAGTTGGTGGAATTAGTATAGTTTCAAAGATAAGTATCAGTTTGTGCTTAATATTATGTTGTGCATGCCTGTGATGCTTATATGTTATCATGTATTTTGTTGTGCATATGAATTATTGTTAATGTCCTTGATGATGTATATTAGAAGTAATCATGTGCTTACTTTGTATTGTTTAGATTAATATGTTAATTGGATTTAATATGCATGTTATATTTATAAGTATGAGAATGTTCCACATAGTAGCGTTGCCCGACAAGTGGGTTGATGGCCAGGGATGTTACAATATGGTATCAGAGCTGAAAAGGCCAACTTAAGGTTATTTTTGGTAGCATTGCCCATCCTTTTGGTGGCTGGGTATGTTACAATATGGTATCAGAGCCATGGTTACAACACTGAGCCTGGATAGGCCATGTTAGTGGAAATTGAAGCAAGAGTTTAGGAAATAATTGTTGTTGAAGTAGACAAAATTCGATTTATGACCCAAGGTTTCAACATTGAGCCTGGATGGGTTGGATAAGTGATAATTAGACCCGAGGTTTCAGGTGGAAGTTGTGTGAGGAAGAACCAATTTTTGGACCCTAGACTGTTTCTAAGTGGAAAGGGTTTGCTTGGTCGTGTTACAAAGAACAAGAGGTGTAGAGATATAGTAAAAACCCAGTCGGTGTGGTATATGGCCACACAGAGAAAGAGAGCTCAATACCAGAAGTGTTGGAGCTGTAGGATCTGTTCAGGAGAAAAGGAGATCCCTCGCGACCGTTAGATCTAGAGAAGGTGTAGGAGAATTATCCTGGAAACCTTTTGGGGATTCGACTATCAGGAAAAAAGAGATGTGTTGGTGCATAAACTCCCGATTCTCAAAAATCCAATATCCCAAAAATATATACATCGTAGATCATAGGGAAATATCTTGATCATTGGATCAAATAGAAGGTAGATCATAATTTCATAATTTCAGCAATCGGTAGAAACGAGATGTGCAGATGCATGAACTTCTGATGCCCGAAACTCCAAAACCAAAATCAAGTAGGGTGGGACCCGATGACAGTGCCAAAGGTGACGTGGACCTTCCTAGATATGCCACATACCACCACCCTAGTTAGTGAAATTTGTAATACATGGGCCTAAAGGGAAAAGTAGATTGCAATTTCATATGTCAAAAGATTGGGAAGAAACAAATGTGGGAAATCCTAAGGTCCGAAGTCCCAAAGTCCCGAGGTCCGAAGTCTTGAGGTCCCAAAAAATTCTAAGATAGAAAGACCATAGTGTGTTTCTGCCATTGGATGATGGGTAAACGTGGACTGTTGATCCACTCAACTTCACGATCTTGGTAATCAGAAATCCGAGAGATGTGTGTGCTTTGAAATCTCTGAAGACTGAGAGCTCGAGTAGCACCTAGTAGTTTAGTGTTTGTTCACGGCCCGTGATAGCATGGTTTGGGGACTAAGAAAGAGGGTCCTATCATACAAAAGTTACAGAGCCGAGCAAATCTCAGAAGATTCATGAAATCAAAATGTTTTCTTAAATCGGATTGGTTTTGAATATGTGGAATTTGTTAAGGAGAGATGGCCTGACAAATTCTGGTTGTCTACACGTTGTGATTGCAGAAGTTTGATGAGTGCCAAATCTGATTATAATTTCCATGGAGTGCAAAGAAATGGAAGAGACACAAAATGCTTCCAGTTCAGAAAAAAAAAGAGAAGGAATGGATGTCCACTTGGGAGTTGAAGGATCGAACTCCAATGTGAATGGAAAGGAGATAGAAAAGGAAGGAAATATGAGGAAGATCATTGAAAAATTACAGAATGATGCCCAAACTTGTCGAGAATATATCATAAAGCTGAGGAAAAATCAGGAAAAACAAGGTGAATTCAACGCAAAGTTGTTAAAGAGTTTGGAGATAATAGAAAAGAAGTTGGATAAGGAGAGTGTCTGGAGAAGAACATGGAGTCACCAAAATTCTAAGGGAAGAAGACCAAGGAGTGTTTGTAGACACCATCATCACTCCCAAAGTCGCTCCAAGAGAAGGGAACACAGTAGTTCAAGCCCATCTCCTACCATAAAGAACATGAGATCTGGAGTGGATGAACTAAAAGGTGAAATGAATAAGATTAATCCTCCTACATTTGATGGAGAACATAAAAAGGAGGAAGATGTTGAAACATGGTTGCTTGGCATGAGGAAATATTTCCAACAGTAGAATTATTCCTCTCATGCAGAAGCAAGAATTGCAATGTATCAACTGAAGGGAAAGGCATCCATGTGGCGAGATCATCTTGTATAGGTGCAGCACATTAGAGAGAAAGATATCACTTGGAAATAATTCAAGAGGTATTTTGAGAAGAAATACTTGACTAAAAGGTATTATGATAGAAAGATGAAAGAGTTCTTTGAACTGAAGTTGGGAAACATGACCATTCATGAATACGAACGAATATTTTTGGAACTGCTGAAGTATGTTCCATTCATCAAGCATGAGACAATGAAGATTCAAAGATATCTAAGTGGATTCCCACCTTCCATTGGTGAAAATATTCAGTATGATGACCCAAAAACCATGGAAGAAACGATAAGGAGGGAGAAATGTTTATATGAACAACAAAAAGAAAATCCTACCTTCCAAAAGGCTTGGGAAGACAAGAAGAAATTAAATATGGATCAGAGGAAGAAGGGAACTTAAAAACCCTTTTTCAGAAACATTCCTCAGGGACAGCCATCTTTTAGAGAACCTAGAAAGGCAGAAATGGGTGGATAAATGCCAAGACATACACCTATGGAGTGTTAGGGTTGTAAAGAAAACCATAGCTACAGAGATTGCCCCCATAGAAATGATAAAGGGAGATTTGTCCACAATGTTCAACAAGATGATATAATGGAGGAAATGGGCAATAGAATACCAAGGATTTAAGCATCCCTGGACAACAAGTAAGATGAATTTCAGTCGCACATGATTCAAGTGGAAGGTATGATTAACAATCATTACTTTACTATTTTAATTGATTCAGGGGCTAGCCATAGTTATATAGATCCTAGAGTGGTGGAAATGTTTCATTTATCAAGAAGAAAATATGAAAAATCTTGGTTAGTGCAGTTGGCTAGAGGAACCAAGAGGAAAGTCACTGAGTTGGTTAAGTCATGTCCTATGGACATGAATGGACTGAGCACAAAGGTTGAATTGAACATTCTACCTTTAGGCTCTTATGATTGTTTAATTGGGATGGATTGTTTGGACCAACACCATGCCATCCTAGACTGTCATAACAAGGCATTCACGTGCCTAGATGAGGAAGGGGATCAAAAAATAGTCCAAGGAATTCCCAAAGATATTGCTATCAGAGAAATCTCAGCAATGCATCTGAAGAAGTGCTATAATTTGCATCCTATGTGGAGGAAACACCCAAGGATAAGGTTTCAGGTATTGGAGATCATGTGGTACCAAAGGATTTTGAAGATGTATTTCAGGAGGTACCAGGATTACCTCCAAAAAGAGATATTGACTTCTCTGTAAAATTGATGCCTGGAGAAGCTCTATTATCAAAAGCTCCTTACAAAATGAGTACATCAGAGATGAAAGAACTGCAATTTCATCTTGAGGAGCTTCTGAAGAATGGGACATATGCCCAAATGTGTCACCTTGGGGTTCCCTAGTTATATTCATGAAGAAGACAAGTGGAACACTGAGATTGTGTATTGATTTCAAACAATTGAACAAGGTAACTGTAAAGAACAAGTATCCTCTATCGAGGATTGATGACGTCTTCGATCAGTTGAAGGATGTGAAGATATTTTCAAAGATAGACCTCAAGTCGGGATACCACCAGGTAAGGATTAAGGATGAAGACATTAACAAGACTTCCTTTAGAACAAGGTATGGTCATTACGAGTTCACAGTCGTGCTGTTTGGGCTGTCAAATGCTCATGTTGTTTTTATTTGCTTGATGAATGGTGTGTTCGACGACTATCTAGACACGTTCGTCATAATATTCCTAGATGACATTCTGGTGTATTCCAAGTCGGAGGAAGAGCATGAAAAACATATTATGATGGTGTTGCAAGTGCTAAGAAAGCACCAACTATATGTCAAGATGAGAAAGTCTTGTTTTATCAGGAGAAGATCCATTACTTGGGGCATATTTTTTCGAAAGATGGGATAGTGGTAGATCTTAGAAAGATTGAGGCCATTGGAGAATGGTCAGTGCCAAAGAATGTGACAGAAGTCAAATCCTTTATGGGTCTAGCTGGTTATTACAAAATTTTCATCGCAGGGTTCTCAAGGTTATCTCACCCTATCACTTCCTTACAAAGGAAGGACAAGAAGTTTTAGTGGACAAAAGATTGTAAGAAAAGATTTCGGCGATTGAAGCAACTATTAACCAGTGATCCAATTATGAGGATTGCAAATGCAAATGAAGATTTCATGGTATGCACCGATGCATGTAAAGAAGGACTGGGAGGAGTCCTCAGTCATTATGGATTCATAACTTGTTATGAATCCAGAAAGTTGAAAGATCATGAAAGGAAATACACAACTCGCGATTTGGAGTTAGTGGCCATCGTTCACACTCCAAGGAAATGGAGACATTACCTCATGAGAAGGAGGTTTGAATTGAGAATAGACCATAACGGTCTAAAGTATTTCTTTGATTGGCCAACCTTGAATGCTAGGCAAAGTAGGTGGCTGGAATTTCTCTATGAATACAATTTTGATATCAAGCATATAAAAGGGAAGGAGAATAAAGTGGTTGATGCACTCAACATGAGAGTACACGAATTACATGCTACAACCATTAGCATGTATCAAACCAATATAAAGAGAAGATTTTTGGAAGCTGGAAGCGTAGAATAGCAGTACAGGGAATTGGTAGCGAAGCTACAACAAGATAAGACATTGCAAGGAGTGGAAGATTATAAGTTAGAGACTGATGGAATAATTTTGTAGAAGAACAAAGTTTATGTACCTAATGTTCAAGGTTTGAAATTTGTGATTTTGAGAGAAATGCATAATGTGCCTTATGTTGGGCACCCTGGATATCAGAAGACTGTGGCAGCAGTCAAGAGCCATTACTTTTGGCTATGTATGAAGAAATATATTGCAGAATACATCGCCAGATGTATGGAATGACAAAAGGTTAAAGATGAGCATAGGCACCAAGCTGGATTGCTGCAACCGTTACCCATTCCCGAGTGGAAGTGGGAAGTGGTGACAATGGATTTCATCACAGGATTGCCCAGAACATGAAAGAAACATGATTCAATTATGGTAGTGGTGGACAAGCTTACGAAAGATTCCCATTTCATTATGTTAAAGGCTACTCACAAGGCAGCGGAGGTTGCTGATATTTTTATGAAGGAAGTGGCATGATTGCATGAAATTCCCAAGACAATTGTGTCTGACAGAGACCCGAAATTTGCCTCAATTTTTTGGAAAGGGTTATTCAAGGGATTTCAAACAAATCTGAATTTCACTACAGCCTATCATCCTGATTCGGATAGGCAGACAGAGTGGGTGAATCGAGTGATAGAATACATACTGAGGATGTATGTGATGGACAAATGATCGAAATGGGAAAACTACCTACACTTGGTATAATTCGCCTACAACAATGCATATCAAGCATCATTGAAGATGAGCCCATTTGAAACACTTTATGGTAGAAAGTGTAATACTCTAGTAAGGTGGGATAACCCAGCTGATAGAGAGGTAGTTGGGCTAGAGTTGCTTGAGGAAATGGAAGAGCAAATGCTGAAAATTAAGTAGAATTTGAAAGTTGCCCAAGACAAGAAGAAAAGTTATGCTGATAAAAGTAGAACCCACAGAGAGTTTAAAGTGGGAGATCATGTTTTTCTGAAAGTAAAAGCCAATAGAATTTCCTTGAGGCTGGGAAACTATTCCAAGTTGGCAGCCAGATTTTGTGGGCCATTTGAAATCCTAGAAAGGGTTGGGCCAGTTACATATATGCTTGCATTACCTGCATTCATGACTGTACATAATGCATTTCATGTTTCATTACTTAAGAAATATATACCTGATCCTAATCATGTGATTGGCTGGAATGTGATCCAAGTGGAACAAGAAGTTGTACTGCAAGTGAATCCTGTGCGCATATTGGACCAGAAAAGCAAACATCTCTGGAATTGATCCATAGGAATTGTAAAGGTCTAGTGGACCTGGTACGGTCCTAAGGACATGACATGGGAGCATGAAGATGCTATGCGAGTAGAATACCAAATTGTTTTTGAAGATTTTGGAAATCTTGTTGATGTTGTGTGAAAGTTGCACTAAGGAATGCGAAAAAATAAGGGGAGGGGATTGTAATACCCCAAGGACATGCCCCAATTTCATTATGAATTGTAATTATTTTTTATAGGATGGTGAGCCAAGTTTATATAAGTTGGTGGGCTTATGTGTTTATTAGTCCAGAGAGCCTAAGTGTTGAAGGCCAAGAGCCTGGTTTTTGTACATGTAATTATGCACATTATTAATATAAAAGCATCTTTGTGTGTGGACCAATCATGATGAATGAGTGATGGAGGACTAATCTTCCAGAAATTCTAGGTAAGGGAGAGAGGATTGAAAGGTTTGGAGAAGGGCTAAGCTTAAGAGCTTAAGACCTTGGGGATAATAATTAAATATTATTCCAAAGTTGTGTAAATGTTTATGTTTTATCCTAAGTTCCTAGTTAGGGGAAGATGTGAAAAATGGGGAGCATGCAGCCCCAGGGAGACAGGTGTTGACCTGGGAGAATGCAGTTAAAACTAGAGAAGGGAGCCGTGTTGGGGGTTCGACCTCCCATTTTCAATCCTTCGTCTGAACTCATGGGTGTCCATGATCGACCTCTATTTCAGTGTTTGTTCTTGGGAATTCTTACCTGAACCGTTAAGTCTCTGCATGGGATCTTTGTACACCCTTACGCATCTCTGAAACCAGATCCATGAAGCCTTCTTGTATTCCATGGTTGAGAAACTCAAAATTGCCTGAGTCGTGTTGTGCTATCCCAGTGGGTTGTTCTGGCCAAGAAGTTATTGACCGTGTGAGGTTGCTACCATTGATTGTGCGTTGTTGAGTCTTTTTGTTGTGTCCTCACTATGATGGAATTTGTCAAAATAATAGTTTGCCAATCATGTGAGTGACTCTTTCTAGGTGAGAGAGTGCACGGAGGAAGTGAGAAATCCTATAAGGGGTCCTGTAGCTACCACAGAGATCAGATACTTCCAGTCCAGTTTGTTGCTAAAGCCCATGGAAAGGGAGGTTTAGCGGCCAAAGGACTGTCTGGGTAACACTGAAGGTGTATACTCCTGGGGTGGGATAGGAATGTGGGGAATGAGGGTCTGTGAGAAGTGGGTGTAAGTGACTCCTAGGAGAGAATCCTTCCTGTAATTGTGTGTCTTTCATTGACCTTGCCTAGCTTAGGATTCCGTGCCAGGTGGATCTTAGTCCCATCTCAGGGGTGACCTACTGCTAAGAGTGATGAGCAGCGTGGTATAAGGCTGGGAGGTTCGTGGAAGGTCTGCACGTAGTTGGTGGAATTACTACAGTTTCAAAAATAAGTATCATTTTGTGCTTAATATTATGTTTTTCATGCTTGTGATACTTATATGTTATCATGCATTCTGTTGCACATATGAATTATTGTTAATGTCCTTGATGATGTATATTAGTAGTAATCATGTGATTACATTGTATTGTTTAGAACAATCTATTAATTATATTTAATATGCATGTTATATATATATAAGTATGAGAATGTTCCACATAGTAG
>SNQJ01S0222696.1:2368-14880 GCA_010110895.2 Picea sitchensis
ATTTTGTTCTCCTTCCATGTTCCTTGTTGTATACATAAAGATGGGTCAAGCAATTTGCTGCTTGAATTATTTTTCTGGAAATTTGTATATACCTGAAACATGTATTTGTAGCAGTTAGAGTAGGAGTATATAGGAGAATAAGCTCTTCATCTGAGCAAGTAGATTCTTTCAGTTAGTGGTTGTTGAATAATCAGGTAGTCTACAGGAAGTCTACAAGTTTTCAGGCTATAGGTTTGTTGAATAACAGTTGCATAGGTTAGATGACTCCATGCCCAATGCCAAAGGCAACCATATGACTCTATGCCCAATGGAACTACAATTTCAAAGCTATGCAAATATTGTTTTCAGATTTTGGTTGAATAAGCAGAGCAGGCTACCGATTTCATGGGCCACATGACTCCATAGCCCAACCGATAAGGTGACTGGAACTACTTGTTATTGGAACCTCACTGGGAGGATTCCATCCCCGAGTAGGAGCCAGATGTTATCTCCTAAAATAGCACTGTCATTTTACCAATTTTTAGGTGATAGGAACAGGTCTAAAAATTCATTTCCAAATTTTTTTAGGTGTGTTAGAAGGTCTGCTATTTGGATACAAACTTGGAAAAAACATCAATTTTGGTCTTGGCAATCAAATCTTTAAATCTCAAGTTTTGGTGGTTAAGAGGGGCTAAAAAACTGCTCATTAACCACCGAATGTCTTGGTTTTCGATGGTTAAGAGGCGAAAATAAAGGGCCTGTTAACCACCGAAAACGTTTCTATGCGCAAAAGGAAAAAGCCCGTGCTTTTTCATGAGCCAGGTGTCAAATGGGCGCAAGCATTAAGTTATAACTGTCGAAATTTTATCTAGGTGGTGAGGTATGAAGTTCTTATGGCATCTTATCTGAAGATTTATGCACTATTCTCCTTTTAACTACCAATTGTCATTTCAGAATTAAGGCTCGGCAGAAATCCAGAATTCCATGCATGATTTTCAGATAACAGAATTGATTTGTCACACGGGCCTTCATTATCTCCAGTCACGAGGATACAAAATCATTATGACTTCATTTGATTTATGTTTCAATTTCATTAATATTGAATATTGAATCTGAGAGTCATTGTTATTGTCATGATCCCGTGATTTCCTCATGCAAACTCATACTCAGTAGCCATAATCCCATGATTTGTCAAGGTTGCCAAGTGGAATTCGAGTTCCATTGCTGGTTATTGGGCCATTTTTCATCCAATTCAAAGAAAAATCCGAGTCATTGTGATTCCCACGCAAATTAATTCACCACAGATCCGTTTTTGAAAGTTACATATTTCGGTGGTTAAGAGGCCTAAATTTTTCCCCTCTTAACCATCGAAAGCGGTGCTTTTGGTGGTTAAGAGGCCTAAATTTTGCCCCTCTTAACCACTAAAAGCCTGTAACTGCCAGAATCACCGAGTTTTTGCCCAGATCGAGATTTTTTGAGTTTGAATGGTATGAAACCTTTTCGAATGGACATTTGAAGAATTATCAAGTCAAATCTAATGGCTATTTTTGAGGGATAAGGAAAAGAAGAGGTGTTTCAATCATATTCGGTATCTTTTTCAAAGACGGAAAATCAGGATTTTTGCACACTTCAACAAATTCGAATTTTATCCTTGGAGGACCAAATCAAACAGCCTTGGAAGGCTAGGCTTCACTTCATCAGCACTCTATCACTCTTGAAGATCATTAGATATGGATTGACCTCATCTTGAGGGTCTCTTCCTAGTTTTTTTTGTTTACTTTTTGTATTTAGAAAATTAAATCCATTAATTTAGGATCTGAAAACTGTATTGTAAAGCTATAAAGTTGAAGACAGAAGATGAACACCAGGTTCGATTTTGAGTTCTATATGCTACTGTTTTGTATGAAATACACTTTCTTTAATATATCAGCCAACAAGCTTCTTTCATTTGTTACTGTCAGACCTTCTTTCATCTTTGTCTATGCTTATGAGTGGAATTAGTTCTTTTGTCTCTGTTTAATGATCCTATGGTAACTGTCATCTTACTTTTGATTGTTAAGCAAGAATCACAAGCATCCTTGGCTATTCTGTTTACCCATCATATATATGGTTTTATGTATGTTTTGGTTAATTGATTAGTTTTCTTATCCATCTATTATACAAACCTATTTGACAATAGCTCTTGAAGGCCTTGTGTTGCATGATTATAGTTAAGATTGTCTTGAGAATACAACCCAAAGTTTAAGATATCATCTTGATCGAAAACCCCCACCTATTATTGAGAAAATAGTTTCCAAAAAGATTGATTTACCAGGCATCTCTGACTTACAGCCTAGAAGAGTTTCCTGGAGTGATAACACTATGCATGGGAAACCATTAGAGAATTCATCGTCATCTATGGGTGGTAACTATAGTAATTCGTCAATGTAGACTATAATATGTTGACTTGACAGGGGCATTGAGTATTAACATATCATAGATAACTAGCTTGGAGACTTGACCTCGAGATCGCTTATTTGAAATTCACATCACTCAACCACTTGAGCTAATCCACGAAGCTACATATACATACACATCATATTTGAAATTCACATCACCTAACCACTTGAGATATCCCACTAAGATATATATACATATACATCGATAGAAATACAATTCCCTCCTTGTTTTCATATTAAGTGTTCCAAGTGAGATGTTGGTACCTTGCTTGTCTTCATGAATTTCGCTCCTCTTCCTTATTTTTTGAGATGGAAAACAATATTAATAACTGTTGAATTTTGATGTTTAGCTCATGCACATGTAGTTTATTTAATTTAGCATGTACTTGAACCATAAACAATACAACAATACCATAGACAAGTGTTGCAATAACCAAGATCACAAGAAGAATAACCATGCACAAGAACATGAGAAGTATACTAGGAAAAACCTTCTCAATCAAGGGGAAAACCCAACAATCCTTTGCTATATTCTTAAGAGAATATCCCCCACACCATGGACCTTAGCACAAAAGAAGGGTCTTACCAAATCATAGAAACTAGCGCCCAAGAAAGGTGTGCACTTCAACCATACAAGTGCTTGCTGAAATTATGAGATGACAAGTGAGTGAGTGTGATACACAATGGGGATCCACTCTTATTTATACAATACTTGACACAACAAAAGGTGTGTCTATTGGCACAATAGGGACGACTTCTATAACTCAAAACTATAATTAATCTTTACACAATATTAATTATCTTTCACATGGTGGGGCTGACTTGTACCCTTTACATCATAAATTAGGGTTACAAGTAAATCTTACTCTTAGACAATTTAGCAAGGATCTCACACATCCACTAGTTCTCAACCACTAGGGACACATCCACCTATGCTCAGCCACAGGGACATCCCTCTCAACAAATCAATTCAACTAAGTCCACATGAGTACTATCTGGAGAACCATCTCAAGATGACTCAACTAAGTCCATAAGAGTACAAGGCAGGAGACCATCTCAAGCCAACTCAACTCAGTCCATAGGAGTACAAGGCAGGAGACCACATGTCATCACAACTCAGTCCAAAGTTTGGCGTACACCCATCACATGGGCACACCCAACACTTGGGCTCCCTCACACAGATGTCTCAACTCATTCCATAGGAGAATGATTCGGAGGATGTCTCATGAAGATGCAATAAACAACACTCCCTCTTAGCTAGGGAGGCATTCTCCACCAGGCCAAGTCACTCACGGAAGTACTCGAACTTCATCCTGATAAGAAGTTTGGTGAAGACATTTGCAACCTACTCGTGTTTAGAAAGGTATTGCACATGTATTTCTTTCCTCTACACCATATCTCTGATATAATGGTGTTTTATCTCAATGTGTTTCAATTTATCATGAAACACATGATTCTCTGAGAGCTTCACACAACTATGGTTATCACAATGGATAACAGTGGAATCTATCTCATGACCAAATAAATATGCAAGAAGATTGTGAAGCCACACTGCTTCGCAGACTACCACACATAACGCTATGTACTCTGGTTCTGCGGTACTCAAATCCACTGAGCTCTATTTCCTACTACATCAGGAAACCATGGTAGATCCCAAACTAAAAAAACAACTGGATGTGCTCTTCCGGTCCACTGTGCTCCCTGCCCAATCTGCATCGGCATATCCTTGCAATTTCATGTCTACAACAGAGGCATATATTAACCCATATCCAACTATTCCTCATAGATATCTCAACACATCCTTTGCTACTATCCAGTGAGTTTGTCTCAGTTGACTCATAAACTGATTGAGTACATTCATTGCATATCTATATTAGGTTTGGTGTCAACCATATACATCAATGATCCAATCAACTATCGGTAAAGGTGTGGATCAATCTCACCTTAATCAGTAGAAGTCTCATTCATTTTCTTCAGATCCATCACCATTAGTGTGGGCATGGATTTGTAGTCTATCATACCGAATTTCTTCAATATCTACACTATGTATTTTCCTTGACTCAAGAAAATATCATCAGGACTCTGTTCATACTTCTAGTCCCAAGAAGTAGAGAATCATACCCAGGTCCTTCATCTCGAATTCAGAAGTCAATACACACTTGCATTCAACAATAAGAATTTCTGAACCAGTGAGAAATAAATCATCAACATACAGGACCAAAATCAGGCACTCATCACCAACAATCTATTAGTATAGGTTGGGATCAACAACACTCTTGCTGAATCCCATGATCATCAAGTATCCATCAATCTTCTTGTACCAAGCACGAGGTGCCTGCTTTAGTCCATATAGGGATTTCTTCAACCTGCATACATGATACTCCTTATCATGTGTCACAAATCCATATGGATGCTCGATGTAAACTTCTTCCTCAATATCACCATTGAGAAAGGATGTCTTTACATCCATCTGATGTAGTTTCCAACCCATGGATGCATCTAGGGAAATAATCGTACGGGGGGAAGTGTATCGGGCTATAGGAGAAAATTTCTCCTCATAATCAATTCCCTCCACTTGAGATAATCCTCTGGCCACAAATCTCACTTTGTACTTCTTGACACTTCCATCAGTTGCATGTTTTATCTTATAAATCCACTTGGAAGTCACCACAAAGTTCCCTTCTAGTCTTGGAACAATATCCCACACATCATTATTCATGATGGATTGATACTCTTTTGTCATGGAATCTTTCCAAACCTGCTAACCTGTTATGTCTCCATGACAAGAAGACTTAGTATCAATGATGTGGATCATAGATGAAACATATCTTGAAAATATCTATGGTCTCTTTCTCTCTTGGAATGTGCCTCCAGGAGTTTCATGTCCCTCCTCTTCTTGCAGAGTTTGTCAAGCCCATGTAGGATTTTTATGGCCTACTGCAATGTCTCTAGCAACATCAGCTGGAGCTACAAGATCAACTGGATCTATAAATGTCTCCCTCTGAACTTTTGAAGGGGGAGAAGGTATAGTCTCTTCCTTCTTCTCAAATAGTTTGACTCCTTCCGAGTCAAAGTGACTCCCTATGAAGTTAGAAGGATAAACATCTTCCTTTTCTGGTGTTGCTAACCTGGAGACATCCCATGTATTCTCAGGTCCTCTATTGTCTCTATAGTACTATGATGGCCTCCCGTACTAGGATAATAACCAAGATTACCTCCCGTAGGGATAACAATCAAAATGGCCTTCTGTACTAGGATAATAACCAATCAATAAAATTTGGACTCCCGTACCAGGGATCATGGTCCTCCAATAATGAAATAAGAAATATTGCCTCTTGTACTAGGATAAAAACCAAGATGGCCTCCCATAGGGATAACAACCAAAATGGCCTCATGTAGTAGGATAAAAACCAACCAAGAAAAATTTGGACTCCCACACCAAGGATAATGGTCCAAGTCATGAAGTCTCCCACACCAGGGATAATACCCTTCATTATATAAGAAAAGCTAATACAGAGTAATGATCAAATAAGGAAAGTAGTACAAGACTTACCTTAGTATGCAATCATGCCCAGTCTTGATTTTGGTCTTCTTGAGAAGACTGAGGTAGAGAATAACTCCTTGTTGTTTTTGCTTGCAATCCTTGACTTCTTTTGAGGTGGCTAAAGTTGTTTTCCTCTCTTCTCGCATAGTGACAAGGGCTTGAAACCTTGCACATCACTAGCTACAAGTCTAGTGTCCTCACTAGAGATTGAATAAGATGCACTTATAGAACACACTCAAAAGTCACCTCAAGGATCAATCTTGAAACAAGTTTTTAGAATTTTACTCGAAAATTCTTGAAACTCTGATTTAGATATACTTCTTGTAGTAGACCTAAAACTTGTGCCCAAGATTCAAACTTGGTCCAGTTGATTCTTAATCTACTCTGGCACTTCTTCGTTCCAATCACCCTTCTCTTCATCGATAGTTTTTTTTGGTAGAGTCTTTTCTATCAAACTTAATAGGTCATCCTCTTCCAGGGTAATTTGTAGACTTGAATTCTAGGAACTAAAGTTGCTTGATCCATCAATCCCATCTTCCACCAAAGTTTTGTTCTTCATGGTTTGTAGATTCTTCCACAAACCCTAAACGAATAGGCTAGTAAACCTAATGGCTAGGCTAGGCTAGCAACCTTAGGTTTCGTTGGACTTATGACTGCCAACAATAAGCCTTGAAAGTCAAAAGAACACGTGTGTGCTGCAAAAATCCTTCAATGAGCTGCAAAAACCCTAGAGGCCGAAATTTTGTAGAAACCCTAGAAACCCTAGGGGCCAAAAATCAAAACTTCTCTGATTTTGAATCTAAAAGTTGTTGGAGGTGCGTTGAAGGAGGTCATATACTCCTATGCAAAAATTAGCCTCAACATTCCAGTGTAAAGTGCAAAAACTAGCAAAAGAGGAGGAGTCGTTTTTGTAGTTGCAACAAGGGGGGGCAACATGCTTCTTTAATGGCTTGTGCAATGGTCTCTTCAGGAACTCTACTATGATACCATGTTKAATTTTAATGATTAGCTCATGCACATGTAGTATATTTCATTTAGCATGTACTTGAACCATAAACAATGCGACAATACCATACATAAGTGTTGCAATAACCAAGATCACAAGAAGAATAACCATGCACAATAAAACAAGAAGTATCATGGGAAACCCTTCTCAATCAAGGAAAAAACCCAAAAATCCTTTACTATATTCTCAAGAGAAGATCCCCCACACCATGGACCTTAGCACACAAGAGGGTTCTTCCAAATCCTAGAAACTAGCACCCAAGATAGGTGCACACTTCAGCCATACAAGTGCTTGCTGAAATTATGAGATGACAAGTGAGTGAGTGTGATCCACAATGGGGATCCACTCTTATTTATACAAGACTTGACACAACAAAAGGTGTGTCTATTGGCACAATAGAGCCAACTTCTATAACTCAAAAATATGATTAATCTTTACACAATATTAATTATCTTTCACATGGTGGGCCCGACTTGTAATATTCACACCACAAATTAGGGTTACAAGTAATTCTTACTCTTAGACAATATAGCAAGGATCTCACACGTCCACTAGTGCTCAACCACAGGGACGTCCCTCTCAACAAATCAACTCAATTGAATCCACGGGAGTACTATCTGGAGAACCATCTCAAGCCGACTCAACTAAGTCCATAGGAGTACAATGTGAGAGACCACCTCAAGTTGACTCAACTCAGTCCAGAGGAATACAAGGCAAGAGACCACACGTGATCTGGATGGATTTCCACACATGGTAGGACTTTACTGTGTTCACCAAATTGATTTGCAGAGTGATGAAGATGGTGAACTTATATGTTTTGAGTTTTATTTTCTCATGCATTTTATTAATGCTTTGTGAGAAAAGGGTCTCATGCATTCTTTTATGCTTTTATGAGATGTTCATGCATTTGATTATGCTTTATGAGCTTTTGGAAAAAATCATACATTATTGATGTAAAGTGATTAATACTTGTGAGGGAAATTAGACTCACATATTTATCATTAAATTATAATTTTGGAAATTGGTTTTTATGTGAGAAACCACCTCACACCAATTTGCCATTATTTTCAATTATAGGTTGAGAGAATCAAGGACATGGATGAAGAGCCTTGGGTGGTTTTGAGACTTTTCCCATTATGTGCTTGAAGATAGTTTGAGATCCTACATTCATGGATCTTGTTTTTACTCTTTTGTAATTAGATTCTATTATTGTGGATCTAGGAATTAATGCTCTTTATTAAGAGGGAGTGAGGAAAAACTATATAATGCCTTATGTAATCCCTTTGAAAGGGGGAGAGTAATGGAGAATTAATCACTGGAGTTAGAAAGCCATAGTGCTACTACTCTTAAGCATTACGAGACTTATTCATGTAAGGTATTATCCTTCTTGATGTATGGAGAGATATGAGTGTGAGTAGTCTTCTTGAATCCTCATTGAAGGAGAAGACATCTCTTATGTAATCACTTATGAGAAGGTCCCAACATATTTTGAAGAAGGAATGAAAGTGATTGTTATTCCAATTGAAGCGGATCCGGAGACATAGTCTAGGAGGGGTGAACTTCGTTACCAACATTGGTTGTCTCTCTCTTGTCTTTTCATATGTTTATTCCATTTGATTTCATGTGTGTTATGTATTATTGTTTAAAAGCATGGTTAATCATAGACTCATATGCCCTTTAATCCTTATGCAATTAATTCATTAGAAAACGATTCTCGATTGAAAACTTGTGTAGAGTAAGTACTTGCCCGTTTTCAGATCAACACATCATCACAACTCAATCCAGAGTCTGACGTACACCCATCACATGGGCACACCCAACACTTGGGCTCCCTCACACAGATGTCTCAACTCAGTCTAGAGGAGAATGATCTGGAGAATGTCTCATGAAGTTGCAATCAACAACAGTGACAAGATATTATGCAATTAATTCATTAGAAAACGATTCTCGATTGAAAACTTGTGTAGAGTAAGTACTTGCCCGTTTTCAGATCAACACATCATCACAACTCAATCCAGGGTCCGACGACACCCATCACATGGGCACACCCAACACTTGGGTCCCTCACACAGATGTCTCAACACAATCCAAAGGAGAACAATCTGGAGAATGTCCTTGCCAGTTGCAATCAACAACAGTGACAAGATAGTTACCAACTTAACAAAAAACTCTAAGTGGAGTTATCGGGTTTTGGGGGGGTCAGGTTTTTTACTCCCATTTTTAAAAATGGTGCTACCGGTACCATCCCCCCTCCTTTTAGGTGTTTTTCTATATTTTAAATTTTGGATCCACAATGTTTCCACATTTTTAAATGCTTATTTTCATCTATTTTCAATTTTTTTATTTATTTTTAATCAACTTATACTTTTAGTCATTTTCCATGCTTCTTTCAATCTTAAAAATATTTTACCCCTTTGCTTTTGAAGTTATGATTTTCATATAATTGTGTCCTTAATTAATTATTGTTCCATACTCTTAAAATATAGTGGAAAACACCATTTTTAAAACATTGTTTACCTTTACTAATACATAGAAAAATTGTAGTTAAATAACAATATTTTAATATTTAACAAAAATGTAACTCATTTTTTATAAATTAAAAACTTTAAAAAGAAAAAAACTAAGAAAAAATAAAGAATTGAAATCTAAAAAATAATAACTAAAAAGTAAATTTAGATAATAAAAAGATTAAAGAGAAACTTAAAATCCAAGAGTAAAAAAAAACAATATATAAACTAAGCTACAACTAGAAAAAAAACAAACAAAAGGTTAAAAAACAAATTTATAGCCCAAAAAATTGTAGTTTAAAAACACAAAGAACAATTAAACATATATATTAAAAAAAAAATTAACATACTTTTTTTTAAGTAAAAAGGGGAGAACCTGTTATATTATCATCGTAAAACTTTGGCAAGATACACAGCCAAGAGTCCGAGTCATCCAAAATGCTGCCAGAAACCGAAAACCAGCATAGATACATCTAAAGACAATCAGAAGTCTAGTGACACCCGCCCCGCCCTGGGAGGGAAACTGTGATCTGCAAAGCCCAGTCTAAAAGAGCATAAATAGTAGCAAAAACTAAAGAGCCGTGAGAACATAAAAACCCAGGTAATTGCGTGACCACGCCATCATCTCTGCTTCCTTCCACGTGGACCCAAACGGGATGGAAAAAGATTGCGCTGCAGAGGGGGCATCACGAGCTGAGCACTGTAAGCATCGAGAAGCATGTCGAGGTGTTGGCCCATGATGAGGGCACAATGCTCCAGGTCAGACATGTGGACTCGGAGCTCGAATAATTGCTATCGTGTGCTCTTCACTGAGGAGAAAACCATGCATATCGCCACCCTCATCGTCGAAAGTCCTTCTCTTCGCACCATCCTTCCCTTCACGCCATCCTTCGCTTCTCTTCGCACCATCCACATCCAACACTGCTTCCAGGTCCTGCCAGGGAACCTCTTCCAAAATGCACCCAGGAATTTACATCTAAAACCTCGGAATTGGGTTTGTTTTCCCTCTTACCGTGACTCCTCATCAGGCTCTAAGGCTTCCATTGTCAAGCCAGTCCTCCAAGTTCGGTCCTCCTCTACAAGCCGTACAATTCTCGTCATACTCCATCTTAACAAAGGGTTCACAATGCCGCCAGCCTTTCGGCAATGGTGGAGAGCGAGCCTTCTCCTTTGCCCGGTTTCTTTCTAAGCAGCGGAAGGCGGCCATGGCTAAAGAGCACGCCTGGAGATACTTTTACGCCGCCGCTACTTTTGTGGGCGCTCTTCCAAGAAGAGCCACGAGGCGCCGCTCGCTTCAGTCATATTGTCCGGGGCGATTGGTGAAAGGCCGCCAAGAAAACACAGCAAGAAGTAAGGGTGGCCACCGGAGAGCACAATGCTGTGAGTATCCGCACACGCCTACCATTGTGGATAGGAACTGTGTAATGAAGGAGCTGGATTGGCACCGAGCTCAAAATCCAGGAGCAGAGTTGAAAGCCGAGCAAAGAAATTTGAATAACCCTGGACATCAAGACCCATAACCGCCTTTAACTCAAACTTGTTGAGTACACCGTGCTCGTGAATACCGGGCTGAGGAGAAGCAAGTCTCCCATTGCCGAATCGCCAGCAGGCCGCCCCGGCAGACGCGAATGGCGGGTGCAATGGTGACGACTTTTCGCATTTAATCCTCGGTCGAAGTGCAGTCGGCCGCTAAATCCTCCTCACTGTGTCACCCCAGCATAATGGGAAAATTAACATACTTTAAACTTAAAAATCTTAAAATATAAAATTACAAAAATTTAATTTTTTTATTAAAAAAAACTTTAAAATATGTAAAATTTATGAAAAACAAACAAATTAAAAACCTGGCGTAATTAGTGATGGAGGTCATGGGGGTGATGCAGAATCACCCTCTAAAAATTTCAGTATTAAGTCTTTGCCTCTGGACCATGTGGTTTAGGTCCCCAGGGTTGAAGCGCTGATGCCGAAGATCACTCCCTAACCCTCATTAGCTAAGCTTTGCAGCCCCTGTGGGACTGTGGGTTAGCCTCGGGGGGTCTCGGGTGATGCCCAACATCACCCCTGACGATGATCTTCCAACCAACCCATGGTTGGGTGTCGGGTGTCGGGTGATAAATGGTATCACCCCAAACCTGTGGGATAAGCTCCCCGGGGCCCTATGGGGACTGGGAGTTATCGATAAATGGGGTATGTTCGACATCACCCCACCCCATAGGCTAGCCCTTAGCCCGCTGATCACTGCTTGGTCTGGGGGCTTGGTGATGTCTGCCATCACCCTAACCTCTACATGCCAAGCCTTGCTCTCGGTGGGACCGCTTAGCCCTGGGAGGTCAGGGGCAATGCTTAGTCCCCCAAGACATCCCAATAATATGTAGGTTTGTAATTTTTTTGGTTTTAATTTTAATTAAAAAATTTTATGCTATTTCAATTGCAAAATTGCATTTTTTAAATGTTATTAAATTTGTTTAGATTTGCGTTTTTCTATTTTTTACTTAGTTTCAACTCAAATTGATAGTTTTTCATTGAATCATTTTTTTTTTTTTTAAATATGCTTAGAAGTTTATTTTAAAATTGGTTTTAAAATTTTCTTTTTATTCTTTAGTTATTGATTTTATTAAAATTATTATTTTTTCATTTAAATATTGTTTTTAAAATATATATTTTTGAATTTTTTGTCTTTTATTTTAATTTTAAAGTTTTAGTTTAATATTTTTTGAATATTTTTTTATTTTAGACATTTTTTGGTCATTTAACAAAAAATTATTTGCAAAGATTTTGTTCTTTCTATTTATTTATTTTTTAATGTAAATTAATTTTTTTTGTAAAAGTGACCATTTGAGATCCAATTTTGGGTTGCTTATTTAAGTAGGGTTTTGTTGTCAATATCACAATTTTATTTAGGTCATAAATAGCTATGTTTTTCATGTTTAGGAAAAAACATTTTGTTTTAGGTAACATAACTTTTTGATTTAGGTGTTGATTTTAAGGTTTTTCTGAGAGTTTCGAAGGCCATGTTTAAAAAATGTTGTAATTATGAC
>SNQJ01S0222696.1:18018-28088 GCA_010110895.2 Picea sitchensis
TTCAATGTTTTTTTTGTTTTTTTTCAAACTGGCCCTGTTGGATGGAAGAAAGATTTATCCATAGGTATTCTACATTTTTATGTACATCTTATTAATTACCAATTTAGCATGCCATGTTTTTTTGTTTTTTTTTATTAAAAACAGTATAAATTTGTATTTTAATTTTGTTACTTAAAAAAAAAATACATTCTCTATTTTCTTTTTTTATTAAAAATAGTATAAATTTGTATTTTTTTTCATTAGAAGAAAAATAAAAAAACATAATTTTATTACTTTTAAAAAGAAAAAATGCATTCTCTAAATGCCGGTTGATAAAGGCATTGGTGCATAAAGCTTGTTGTTGTTGAAAATGGAAAATATCTTAAAATAGATATTTTTAGGCTTTTAAGAAATGACTCTTTTTGTTGCTGTAAAAAATGGTTAGATCCACAGATTTAAGTGATTATTTCTGTATAATTCAACCAAGTGTTCTAGGAGTTTTTCAACATGCTGAATTGATTTCTACATTCACAAATAGATTTTAAACAACAAACAATAGTAATTTTGTGTAAATTTATATCACAGGATTTCGAAGAAAAAAACCATTTCCTAAAGCAGTTAGACAAAGCCTATTTTTAAGATCACAAAGTTTATCATCCATTCTACACCCACTTTATGTTTTATACAAATTTCTAAGCATAGAGATTGTAGTCTTCCAAATTTACTTTGTAATGTGCCCAAAAAAAAAAAAAAAAAACTGTTCTCTAATCTTCCGCTGCTCTATTCCAACTTGTCTATTGCTCCTTCATATAAAAAGTCTAGTATATAAACTGTATCATGTATCCCTATATATACACAGACAAAAAACTGATATCAAGGATTCTTCTTCAAAGACCAGCTTCTTTGTGAAATTGTGAAATGGAGAATGAAAATATCAAAGTGTTGGTTGTTTGTGTCTTCTTCAATTGCCAGGTTCCATAGTCCAGCACGATTCTTGCCCTTAACAGCTGGTTTGCCACTTTGTTGCGTTTCTGTAGATATGTGTTGTGTAAGCATAAAAGTGACATAATTTTTCACCAAATTTTATTAAAAAGTATAAATTTATCTTAACCTTATCCCAGATTTAACAAGGATTAACTGTTTTTTAGATGGTAACCCGCTATATTCTATAACCAGTAGGTCACCCTCCACTTCTTTTAGTCTTAAACCAACAAAAAACAGGACGAATAGCATTTCGATGGCTGGTCAGTGCGCTTATGATGATCCTGGTGATCTCGGGGCCCAACAGAGCTTGAGTTCTTCCGTATCTGCAGATTCCTAAAAAGGATTAACTCTTTTAAAAAGAGAAATTTATTTTTGTTATTATAAAATTTTTATAATTATTATAATATTATTTTTATATTTATAATTTTTATATTTTTCATTTTAAAAATAAAATTTTCAAAAATAATTAAAAGCTGGTAAAATCTTCACTAAATAGTCATTATATTTTCATGTGTCCATGTAATGGTATAAATGGCTCTATTTAAATACGAAAGCATCACATAATTTTTGTTAATGAAACTCACTTTGTCAACTCTTTTCAGGTTTACAACATGTTAAAATATTAGCAAGATACAATGATATACAAGGTGTAAAACAGGTTAAAATATTAGCAAGATACAATGATAACATTAAAAAAATTGAGAAAGTGAGTAAATATTAGCAAGATACAATGATATACAAGGTGTACAACAGGTTAAAATATTAGCAAGATGTACAATGATAACATTAAAAAAAATTGAGAAAGTGAGTTTCATTATTAAGAAAAGAAAAATTACAAGGAAACTTAGTTTTTCTCAACTTTATACACTTTTAAATGGTCATTAAAAGAATATTAATTTTGTATTTATCAAGGATTATTTGTATATTTTCTATATATCAAAGATTATTTGTGTTATGAACCAACCAACACCTTGAGAATAATAAAAAGTCAATGAATAATGGTCACTTAGAGAGGGAAACCTTCTCTTACAATACAATTAATGTAAAAGATGAGATAAAATGATCCTAAGATTAGGTCTCCTTGGTATAAGAAACAAAAGATACAATTATAATGAAAGCTTAGAATGAAGGGTTCTCGCCTACATATGAATATAACACCAGAATTGTAATAATTCAATATGAGGGGCTCAATAAGGGTTTTTATACTTAACATGGGGCTTTGCCTAGGGATTAACATGCTCCTCCCCTTCAAACAAGTGTTATCCTCAACACCCGACTAACTGTGGGCGTTTTTACATGAACTCATATTCCCATGTCACCTCTTACATTGGTAGATTCTTCCATTTTATGAGGTACTCAGTAATTGCTCGATTTTGTAGCTACATAATCCTTGTTTCAAGGATTGTTGATGGTTCTAGTATGATTTTATCTTCTTCATTAATCTCTAGTAAAATAGTGTGGACTGGGATCTTGTCATCAATTACCTTCATTAAGAAAGAATCATGGAATACTGGATGTACATGTGAAGATGGAGGCAGCTTCAATTTGTAAGCTATACTTCCAATCCTTTGCAACACCTTATAGGGACCATAATATTTGGGAGATAATTTATTTCTCTTCTTTTGTTGTTTGAGGAACATTTGTTTTGTGGTTGTAGCCTCAAAAATACCCAATCCCCCACTTCAAATTTCCTTTCACTGTGATGTTCATATGCTTGTTTCATTGTATTTTGTGCCATAGCCAAGTTGTCCTTCAATAGTTTGAGAACTTCTTCTTGGTTCCGTATGTGGTTCTCTGCTGCCTAAACCTTTGTAGTCCCTTTCAAGGGCGATATGATGGATGGAGGAAGATATCCATAAGGTGCTAGAAATGAGGACATTTTTTATGAAGTATGGAAGGATGTGTTGTACCACCATTTTTCCAAGGGAAACCACTTGACCCATTGTGTTTGTTTATCAAATGCAAAGAAACGAAGATATCCTTCTAGATATGTATTCACAATTTCATTTTTCCAATCAGACTGAGGCTGGTTAGATGAGTTATGAGCTAATTGAGTACCCAAACAAGAAAATAATTTAGTCCAAAAACTTTCAATGAAAATTGGATCTCTAACACTTACAATAATCTTGGGGACTCTATGTATCTTTTGGACTATTTCTGTGAATGTTGCGACTATTGTACTTGGTTTAAAAGGATGAGAAAAAGAGAAAAAATGGGCATACTTTGTCAATCGATCCACTACTACCATGATGACAATCTTTCCTTCATATTTTGGTAAACATGTAATAAATTCCAATGAAACTTCTTCCCAATGTTGACTTGGTATAGCTAATGGTTACAGGAGATCTGACGACTTGATTATGTCCCTTATTCTGTTGGAAGAATACACATTCAGACACAAACTTTTAAACATCAGTTTTAAAACCTTCCTAGAAAAAATCCTTCTTAATAGCATGGTAAGTTTTCAAGAACCTTGAATATCCTCCTATAGGAGAAGTGTGCAATTCCTGAAGAACCTTTTGTTTGAGTTGGGAATTCTTACATAATTATAGGTGATCATGATACTATAGAAAATCATTATTCCATACAAATTTATCTAATGCACTGGGGTCCTCTTGTACTTGTTGACTGATCTTGTATACCTCTTGATCTTGCTTCCATTCTATCCTTGCTTCTTCCACCCAATTATATTGTGAGATATAAATAACACATAGTGAAACCTCTAGATTTCTTCTTGTTTCTTTGAAAGTGCATTTGCCAAAATATTAATTTTTCATTTCTTGTAGATAATTTCAAAGTCATAAACTAGCATCTTTGTAACCTAATTTTGTTTCCTTTTTGTAGATAATATTTGTTCCAAGAAGCACTTCAAAATATCATGATATGTTTATTAGGTAAGGGCGTCATTTATTAATTGCATATAGTATGGCCAACACTTATTTTTCATAAATGGGTTTCAGTAAGTTTTTCCCTTTAAGTTGGTTTCTTTAAAAGACAAGGGGCCTTCCTTCTTTCATTAAAAATTCACCAATGCCATGGCATGAGGCATCACACTCCATAATAAATGTTTTTGTGAAGTCAAGTGTGGCGAGGACATGAGTTGTATGCGTAGCCTCCTTAAGTTTTTCGAAATATTTGGTTTCTTCTTGAGTCCAAGAAAATGTTTCCTTATTTAATAATGATGTTAGAGGTGCCACTATTTGACCTTAGTTCTTGACAAACTTGTGGTAATAGCCTCTCAATCCTAAGAATCCTCTAATTTTCTTCAAGGTTTTTGGAGTTGTCCATTCCCTCATAGCTTTAATTGTGTTAGGGTCCACTTTTACACCTTCATGAGATACAATATGACTAAAATATTCCACTTCTTGAGCCCCAAAGGCACACTTGGAAGGCTTTGCATAAAGTTGTTTCTCTTTCGAAAGTTGTAATACTCTATAAACATGTTGTACACTCTCTTCCCAATATTTGTTGTAGATTAGTATCTCATCAAAAAATGCTAACACGAATTTTCTAAGGAAGGGTTTGAAAATAGAATTCATCAAGCTTTGAAATGTTGAAGGTACATTAGTAATTCCAAATGGCATAACCAAAAAATCATAATGACCTTCATGTGTTCTGAACGTTGTTTTGGGAATGTCTTCCCACCTCATTATGATGTGATGATATCCCGAATGAAAATCCAACTTAATAAAGAAAATTTCTCAATGCACTTCATATAATAATTCATCAATTATAGGAATAAGAAACTTATCTTTCATGGTCATTTTTTTGAGATGTCCATAATATGGATAAATATTCCATGAACCATCCTTATTTGTAACTGTGACTATTGATGAAGAGAAAGAAATTTGGCTAGRTTGAATGATGCTCGCCTCTAACATTTCTTGGATCATACACCGAATCTCACTCTTTTGTGCATATGGATACCTATAAGGCCTAATGCTAGGTGGTACACCTCCCCGTTTCAAATGAATATCATGGTCACAATCTTGAATAGGTGGAAGACCCTTTGACATCTCTCCAAATACCTTGGAATGGTTGTTGATAACTATTTGGAGATCCACTGGAGTAGAGGATATAAATGTTTGAACATCTAGTGAGAACAATTGTGAAATTACACCATGGTATCCCTTTTAGAGTAATTTTTTCATGTTATTAGAGTTTATTACCTTAGAGGGTTTCCCTTGGATACTTATAAGCTAAATTTTGTTTCCTTCTGAGCAAAATATCATGAGAATATATTTAAATTAAGGTTCATGTTCCCAATGATTATAAACATTGGAGCCATAATACACTGGGGTAAGTGCACGAAGTTCGTGGCTGAAAAAGTGGCAAGCCATGTAGTAGATATGTGCACACGTAGGAATGTGTGCATGTTTTTAGGAAGCCCAAACAATTTATTATATTATCAACATCTAAGAATGCATGATCCCACGAGTATATCCTTTTATCATAGCTTATACATTATTCTCCATGTTCACATACCATCTACAGAATCTATTGCTACAGCGCAAGCACAATTATTCCCAAAAACCCTTTACAACAATTTATCCCACCAGACATAATAACAATAATTGTGATAGCTTGATAATAGAGGGAACCAATAATAATACTAGTAGCAACATTCTAACAATGCACAATATGAACAACAACTAACCAACCCTTTCCCATTACATATTCCCATATTTCTAGTTTCCCCTGGAGCACTTCCTAGCTTCTTGATTCCGCTGTTATATTTTCTTGATTATGTGAAATGATGTTTTTCATGCACTTAAATCTTTTGTATCTTTCCACTTTCTCATCTAGCTGCTGTATGATCAATTTTCCCCAATTGTCACTCTTTCAATTATCTTTTCTGCTTATCCTTGTTTTTCTCTGTCGCTTCTAATATTTCGTTGGACTGTTGCGCTTTCCCGCAAAACTTTAGGCTTTCCACAAAATCATATTTTCTTAAAAAATGGAGGGCCCAACATCTACCCAAAAATATTGGTTTTTATGTGTGCATGATTTGGTTTCCATTTTTTTCTTCTTCTATATTTATTGAGTTGAATATTTTAGCAATGCATTTTTATTTTGTGAGCTGCTAATCTAATTTGCAGTAAGGAAATCACTAGATAACAAGATACCTAGGTTTTGGAGTAAGATGTTTTCAAAATGGTATTAGAGCACATTCTCTGAAGGGAATCCAATATTAGATCCGTAGAATTTGATAGAATATCTATAGGAAAAATTGACAATAGACTTTGTAGGACTAATTAAACCACCAACAAAGAGGTCAGGAGCAAGGTATATCATTATCGTGAAAAAATACTTAACAATATGGGTAGAAGCAACACTAGTCAAATATTGCAGCATAGAGACAACAACACACTTCTTGTTTGAGCAAGTGATCACTAGATTTTGTTATCCAAGGATTTTGATGAGTGATCAAGGAACTCACTTTATCAACAATATTATCAAGGCTATGACTGAGGAGTTTGAAGTCTATCATCAGAAGAGTACACCATACTATCCTCAAGAAAATGGAACAATGGAAGCCTTCAATAAGATCCTAGAGAATGCCTTAACTAATATTTGCAATGTAAACATGGATGATTGGGATTTGAAGATACCAGCAGTACTGTGGGCATACAGGACTATGTGCAAAAAATTGATAGAATTGACACCATTCTGTTTGGTGTATGGAAAGGAAGAAATGGTGCCATTAGAATTTTTGGTACCTAGCCTGTGAGTCGCAACAATTAACAACATGAAAAAATGAGGCACAGTAAAAGAAAGGCTAAGTTAGCTCATGGAAATGGAAGAAGATACGATTCTAGCAAGATTTCACCAAGAAGTACAAAAAGCATTGAGACAAATCTTGGCATGACAAACATATTAAGAGGAAGAATTTCAAAGAAGGAGAACTAGTCTTGCTTTATGAATTTTTTTTTTTGCAACATCCTGGTAAGTTAAAAATGCATTGGCTAGTGCCTTATGAAGTTAAGACTGTCACAGATGGGGGAGTTCTACAACTAAAGGATCTCACAAGAGCATAGCTGAAATGAATGATCAATGGGAGTCGAGTGAAACTATACAGGGATAGTCGACCTCCTGTCACTTGAAAGGTTACAATGCAGTAAGAAAATATGTACATAATGTATTATAGTAGAAGTTAATATAGATAAAATAAGAAATAAAAACAAAAAGGAGAAAAAGAGGGAAAAAGAAATACAAAAATAGAAAAAACATAAAATACAAAAATACTGGAATATACAACGCGCAGTAGAAAAGGGACTCAACGCAACGAAAGGAAAAAAACATGTCTGCACACAACATACAGGCAATACACTGTGCACTAAGGAAAGGCTACACCAGAAATACGTTGCGCACTCGAGATGATCAACACCCCATAAAAGGGACCAACGGTCATAAAAAACAAAAATATGAAAAATGGCAGTTACGATCAGAAAAAACAAAAATATGAAAAATGGTGGTTATGGTCAGAAAAAGAGTAATTATGAAAAATTACGACTACAAAAAAAATGCACCAACTAGTGGCATTTATGAAATTTAATGGAACGTATGCAAACAAATTTATCACATTCATTGCAATTAGGGAAGATTCTTCGAGAAGATTCACAACATTAATGACATGATCCAGGTGGATATCAGTGGCCACCCACCTTCTACAACTGGCTCAAAATAGTGTTCTGGCAATTTTGGCAATTTACTATTTTTAGCAGTTTTTAACTTTCGGGGCCATTTTGAGGGACCGAATGAAGTTTTTTCGAGATAAATGTTCTCAATGATAGTCTAAAACATGTTTGAAATCCCAAAATGAATCTCCTCGATGATACCTTTCCAACGGGCTATCACATGCCTAAAACGGAGATCGTATGCAAAAGTTACGACCTCGGGAAGTTAATGTACTAACTTACCCAAACGGGGCCCACATGACTTTTGGTGCTTCATCTCCTAGGGTTAGGTTTTTGGATGTTTAGGGTTTTTGGCATTCTTGTTTATTGTAAAAAATGCCTTCAGAGCCTCATTGTAATCATCTTCTTGTGAATGAGCGCAACCATCACATCTCTTCTCAGAGATAAGCCGCCACCATTCCAACAAGCTTGTTTCCACTGCATTTTACAGTTTCAACTTATTTCCTTATTGAATAGAAAAACATTTTTACTATATCTCTTTTATTTTGTGTTAAGGATCTTTTAATAATCTGTATTCATTTCATTCCTCTCATAAAATCTGGATCATGACATGCTCTATATAAAGGGGAACGTGGGAAAATTATAACTTATTGTGAAATTGTAGAGATAGAGAGCATGCATAGCAAAGGAGAATAGATGAGTGCACAATGAGGACCATTCGAATCCATTTGGAAAAAACCAATCAGTAACCATGATGGCACCACCAAATATGGGTGTGCCAAGCCAGGCAACCAGGAAAACCCATAGCAGGGTCAGAAGGCCTCAGGAAACTAGCGAGGTTGAGCCATAAACCACACATAGGGGGGAATTCTTTGATGTTGATGAAATTACATCACCACATGAAGAACTAGCAAGCCCTACACCAGTGGAGGAAGAAATACGATCCCTAACAATAGCTGCCATGGACATCGATCCACATGAAAGCATGCAGGGTCGCCAGGCCAAAGACGCAGGCAACCCACAAGGACCTACGAGGGTCGAAGGAGTCCATATAGGAAATGGGGCCACCACAGTAAAAACCAAATTTGTCGTGCCGAAACAACCACACAGAGCAGGGTTTGCGCAACAGGAGGAGGGTCTGGTCGAAGATATTGCTAGTCAACCAGAACTTGACGCAGGAAAAAGACAGATGGAGGTTGGCACCTCAAGTGAAATGCCAAGAAGAAAAGGAAAGTATCCCATGGTGCGGTAACCATGTCGACAACCTGACGCAACAATAGTCCTATAGCACATTACTGAGGGTGTGCGGGTCATGCCTAACGTGCTAGGATGCATGGAAAGAGTGCGGTACACTGACCACAATGTGGCCAATGCTAAAAAATTCCCAGAGTTTGTGCAACACGTGTATCTTGATAGAATAGGTACAAGCCCCTTTGGAAACCCAATTTTACAGCCAAAACAATGGGCAACTGGCATGGCCAACACGGGAATTTTGAATCTACTAGATATTCCCCACTTCGGTAGGGGAAAAGAGGCAAACAACTATGTCAAGAAGTTGATGGCAGTCGTCCATGGAGGATTCTTATGGCTGGAGGAGCATGTGTCAATAGATTTAGAACTCATTTCCTTCATCATAGGTCTACCAACTATGGGCGAGAGTCCTGTGCAGTACCTTGATGACAAAACTAAGGATAAATATATCACTAAGGAAATGAAGAAAACATACATCACAGAGAGGGGCTCGTGCGAGATCATTATAAATAGGATCATCAACACAACGAAGAGAATGGCCACCAAACTCATGGCCTGGAAGATGCTCCAAAAATTCTGCAAGGAGGAAGTCCCTATCTGGGTCATCGCAGCTGCAGTGCAGTGCGCCAATGGAAATCTGCACAGCTGGGCCTTGTACTTATTGAACCTATTCCTCGATGACTTCCAAGACGCACAGGACTTCGGAACATAGTTCCACTACTCATGGTTGATCATTTTGATTGCATTAATTGGGTGGAAGGGCCCCCCATACTCTCATTATTGTGAGTTCATAGGTCATGGTTGCGCATCGCGGTAAACATCATTGGGGAGAAAATTGGACCCCAAACATAGAAGTGCCAACACAGGTACATTTTCCAGGTACTTCAATAAAATACAAGAGATCATTGTGAATTCTTGGAGAATTACTCTAGACGTGGTCACACAGTTCAGGGACAAAGCCAAATTCAAAGTGTCAAGGCAAAACATGTGGATCCAAGCATGCAAGGATATGGGGAAGGAGTGGCTACAATTAAGATATTGCGTCATGGAAGAAGATGTAAAAATTTCTTTGAGAGATTGACATGATGAATGGAAGATTCCAGTCTTAACTCAAGAAGTACCTAAGGGTATAGAGGTAGACACAGGGTCAACCAAGACACCTACAAGAGATAAATTTGCGCTTAAAAAGTTGAAACCATCTCAGAAGTCGACACAACA
>SNQJ01S0222698.1:0-10662 GCA_010110895.2 Picea sitchensis
GGTACCCAAAACATGTCTCAAAAGGTGAACTATGAGTGGAGGAATATAAATCTTGGTTGTAAGCATGTTGTATATAGGGTATCTGTTCATCCCATAACTTGGGATGCTTGCTGCAGTATCCTCGAAGGAAAAGTACCAATGTTTCGTTTACCACCTCTGTCTGTCCATCGGTCTGTGGATGGAAAGCAATGCTCCTCTTCAATTTGGTGTCCATATTTCTCCACAATCTAGTCCAAAATTCCCCAAGGAATCGAGTATCTCAATCCAAACAATGGATGTGGGTAACCCAAAGTGAACCCAAACATACTTAAAGAATAGATTAACTCTCTACTCAGCAGTGATCTACTTTTTACATGGCATCAAGATACACATCTTGCTGAATCTATCCACTACAAGATACAAATAGTCATGACCCCCTTTGGTCATTTGTAAACCCCCTACAAAATACATGGAGATACTTTGTCATGGATGGGATGGAATAGGAAGTGGTGAGTATAGCCCCAATTTTCTATTAGTGGGCTTACAAGTAGAACACATCACACACCCCTTTACATATTTAGTTACAATTGATTTCATTTGAGGCTAGTAAAAAAACCTTTGCAAATGAGCCATAGTTTTTCCTATCCCCAAATTCCCAGACACAAGAGAAGTGTGAGCTTATTGTATTACATGGACTTGTTCACTTGTAGGAATACATAGCTTTCCAAGATGGCAGAGTAGTTTTCCCTACAAACAATAGTTCTCTACCTATTCACCATGGGTTAGCTTCTCATATACTTCTTTAAAATCTTCATTGATGGAATATTGTTCTACATATATATCATGAGATAAATAAGTATTCTTCAAAATAATAGAAGCAACAATAGGAGGTCTATAAAGCATATCGGTTACCTTGTTACTTATACCCTTTTTGTACTTGATTGCCAAATGAAATTGTTGTAGAAAACCCATCCATTTGTAGTGTCGAGATTGTTGCAGTTTGGATTGTGCTTGGAGATAATGTAAGGGTTGGTGATCTGTATGTATGATTGTTTCCTTCCCTAACAAGTAGTGCTTCCATTTATTTACACTTTGGACTATTTCATACAACTCTTTATCATATGTAGGATAGTTAACAACAACTTGGTTAAAAGTTTCAGAGTGGTAACTGATAGGCTTACGATATTGCATCAATATGACACCCATGGCGTATCCACTGGCATCTGTCTCGATCTCAAAAGGTTGTTGAAGATCTGACAATGCTAATACTGGTGTGGTACTGATCTTCTCCTTCAAAGTGTCGAAATATTTTTGTTGATTTCCTTCCCACTGAAAAGTGTTCTTCACACTCGTTAAGGCATGCAAAAGAGATTCTATAAAGGAGAAGTTTGAAATGAACCTCCTCCAATACTGGACTGCACCTAAGAATCTTTGGACCTCGGTTACACTTTTTGGCTCAGGACAATTTACAATTACATCAATTTTGGAAATCTCAATTTTTAATTGTCCTCCTCCTACAATATGACCTAAGTACACAAGTTCAGTCTTGCCAAATTCACATTTAAACAATTTTACATACAACTTTTCCCTTTGTGAATTATCCAATACTTTCTTTACATGCCTCACATGTTCATCCCAAGTCCCGCTAAAAATAAGAATGTCGTCTAAATACACAATAACAAAGTCATCTAGGAAAGGTCCGGATACATCATTCATCACATGCATGAAAGTTGTTGGAGAATTAGTAAGCCCAAACGACATAACTAACCACTTAAACAATCCCTGTTTGGTTTTAAAGGTAGTTTTCCATGCATCCTGTTCTACGACCCTGATTTGATGGTATCCACTGTGCAAATCCAACTTAGTGAAATAAACAACATTCTTCAATTGATGAAGTAAATCATCTATATGAGGAAGAGGGTATTGATTTTTCACCATGATTTTATTTAAGGCCTGGTAATCGACACACATTCACCATGTGCCATATTTCTTTGACACCATCACGATTGGAGAACCACAAGGAGATGAACTAGGCTTGATGACCCCTTGATCCAATAAGCCATGTACCTTCATCTTGATCTCTATCATCTCCACAACTGACATCCTGTACATGCCTACATTAGGAAGAGGAGAATCCTGCTGAATATGTATCTCATGTCGGATTTCCCTCTTAGGAGGTAATCCATCTGGTTCCTGAAAAATATCATCACACTTAGAAACAATATCAATTAATTCCTTTTTATGAGAAGGATCAGATCCTCAGAAATCATCAGATGCTCCTAGATCTTTCTCTCTTACGACCATGAGTACATATCTCTTATTAGTGTTTATGAGTCTTTTCATTGTCCTTGCACTAACAAGTGTTGTATTTACCCTCATGCTGTAACCTCTAACAATATATTCCACTCCCCCCTTATTAAGGTGGTATTTTTTCTCATGACGAAAGAAGACTGCTTTTCTATCATAAAGATAAGAACTTCCCAACACTATGCCACATATATCAAGTGGTACAACATCCAAATCCACTTCATCAATCAACTTTGAAGCAATAGAAAATATGGCCCTACATTGTTTGGTGACATTGAGTTTTGATTTATCACATACCCAACCAAGAGGATAAGGCTTCAGATGTGGTTTCTTTACAAGACCCATATTTTTGACAAGTGCTTCAAATATTAAGTTTACTTGGGAACCCATATCAAATAATGTATCTATCTTAGTGTTTTTAGATAGAACTCTTATGTGAAATAATTCATTCCTATTTCGTTCATCATCATGAGATTCATTATTGGAACTTGAAATAGCATGAAGGGAATATTTAACTTGTACTCCAACCACTATGATCTTTCCTTCATCTCCTGAATCAGAACCAAGATCTTGTTGCACTGTAGCAACAATTTTTGTCTCCCCCTTTCCACTGAACTGCTTTGGTCTCTTCTCTGGATGCAGTTTCCAACAGTGTTCATCATCGTGACCGATTTTCTTGCAATGAGTGCAAGATGGATTTCCTCCTTCTCTCATTACTGTGGAGGTCTTCTTGTCCTTCCTTTTAAACTTCTTGAAAGGTTTATGTGGGAGATTGGAAGGTTTCTTCATGGGATATTCTTGAACATGCTTTCTCATGTTCTCAAGGTGAGTGTCTTGCACACAAAATTCGTCAAGACTAGTGGGGTTAAACAAGATCAAAGTATGACGAATATAACTGTGAAGTGCACCAATATACTTCATTAAAGTTTCATAAGAATCCAAAGGAATGTTTAATGCAATATATTTCTTCCTAATTTCTTCTGTGAAACTTTGTACAATTTGACCTTAAAGTTTTCCATTCCATCATTGATTTATGTAAATACCCTAATGGATAAAATTGCTTCCTTATCTTTGATTTAAATTCCGACCATGAGGAAAGAATATTACCACACTTACTTCTGTCCTGAAGATTTCTCTCCCACCATACGAGAGCGGTGCCTTCCAACTGAAGAGAATCCAGTTGCACTTTAACTTCCTCTTCATCAATATGCTCAACATGACAATATACTTCAACTTGTCAGATCCAATTATATAGATTTTTATTATTATCATCCCCATTAAACATAGGTAAAGAAAATTTTACATCAAGATTTAATAATGGTTTCTTAAAAGAGGCTTTATGGCTAGAATGACAAGAATGATGAGAATGCTCAGAGGAAGAAGAACTAGAACTTCAAGGTGAATATGGGGGCTCAGGAGGATCTCCTCCAGCCCCTTGGTTTACTGAAGCATCATCAAAAACATGTGCTTCCTTTTTCTTCCCTTTCTTCGTCATCCTCTTCTCGTAATATCCATACATTTGTTCGACCATTTTTGACATGCGATATAATACCACATGAAAGTTTTTCTCCTGTGCATCACGCTTGTTTTCTTCTACCATTTTCTTCCTCCGGGATGCACGACCAACTTCGAGATTGAAAGTATTAAGAGTTCCTTCACCCTGATTATGATTGGCCCTAGTAAGTATTCACACTCAACAATTCAATTCAAAGACCTCTACTCTGATACCAACATGATCTGAGATCTTTTCATCGACTGACTTATAAAGAATTGCATTAAATGAGCATAAATTAAATTTCACCCTTAAAGAAGGAAAAGCTCAATAATGAAGAGACATAAGCATCAAATATGAACACAAAAGCTTGATAACAGAGTTCATCCTTGGTGGACTACGTCTCTGGCTCTTGCTCTCAAATCGGTAGGATTTTTTATTAACTCAGCAAATTTTTTTGGCAAAATACATAAGTATACCTCATTTTGAAATCAAGCTACAAAAATAATACTCAGATAAGAAAACATACAACACCATTGAATTCATGGCGTCGAATTACCCAAAAATGACTATCTCCACACCTTGACCCAACTCTGGCACTCCCAGTACCAAGAATAAATTCGTCTTGGTTTTCATGCCCCTCTGAAACCTGCAATTAATGACTGTGCTGCATTGAAATGCATGCCCAAGGCAATACCACATGCGTGCCTCTCCTCCCCAGGGCTCGATGGAATCAACAAAAAATTAATTTCATCAACATTCAATACAAAGCATGAGCCATTGGTTTGGGCGTGAATGTTAAGGCACAGTGTGGGGAGGAGGTCCCGGGGTCAAACCTGTGGGCCTCCCCCTTTTGGCTATATAGTTGAAACCATATGTTATATATATATTACCGTTCCACCATTTTGGTGGTGACTCTATCCAGGGCGCTAATGATTAGTTCATGGTCGAATTTGACGTGGTCTGCTAGATTTGGCAGACCTGCCAAATCCATAATTTTTTTCAAAAATCGGACACGGGCTGTCCTTGTGATTTTTTTGCCTGCCATGTGGAAACCCCTGATTGGGCCACGTGTCAGCCTCCCATTCAGCCACATCATCCTCTACCATGTCATCATGCAACATCACTGTGCCACATCATCGTACAAACTGCCACATGGCACGATCCTATTGGTCCACAGAACGATCCAAAAGTGCCAAAACTGGATGACACTTGGCAGCCTTTGGTGCTTCCACATCACCATGATGACATCATGTTGACGTCAACATGACACGTGTCACCTTCTGCTCCTGCCACACATGTTGTACAGATGCCGACGTCAACAATACATATGCTAACTCATCCCCTGTTGACTAGGCTAGGTTGACCAAACTTTGACTGTGAAAAATTTCAATCCGTAACTATGTTTGATGATTCGTTTGCACCGTTAGAAATCTTGCGACGTGCTCTCAGTGACAATGCCATTTTCACTGAGTTTTGGGAACTTAGAATTTTTTTCTTTTCTTTGTCTGCTGAGGCCATTCTAAGCGTCCTGAGTTGCCTCTGTGAGTTTTGAGTTGTTCTTAGCCTTCTTTGGATCCTTTTTGGATCAAATGTACACAAATTATTTATTGCCTATCCACCTAGTAATTGACAACACACCAATTGACTAATTGTGGAAAGCGATAAGTTTGTGGAACACTTGATCTGGCCAGGTTTGATTCCGATAAGTTCAAGTAGTTTCAACCATTGTTAGCATCATCATGGGTTCTCTGAATTAATTAGTGAAGGTTAGGGAAAGATAGTGCAGGGTCGAAAACATCCCTTTATTTTTCATCCAAGTGATCATCAAATTTAGTCATTTTCTTGGATGGTTTTATTTTTCTAGGTTTTGATTTAGTGGCCATTTGGTTTCTTTTAAGGGAAAAAGACTGACTACATTTCTACATCTTTCCTTATTTTAAACAATTTGAACACATTTGAAATAAGTAAACGATAACAAATTCACTATATAACAAGATATATTATCAATGAATAAGTCTGTGAGTGTGTACAAATGAATGACTCCTTGAGGTGTATATATACTTTTTCTAAATATTCCTTAACTTTAGGGCTTCTTGAACTTTCTTGTTACAACCACTTTACCCTTTCGTTAATGAATTGCAACCAATTATGGGATTATTAACCCATTTTTGGGGTTTCCATAGGGGTTTCTTAACCCATCTTTGGGGATTCCAACTTCATGACCTCATAAATCCTCAACCGTGAGGAACCATGTGGTGTACCACCTATCACTGGAAATGACACGACGTGTACTATCCATCTATGATAGTATTACCTATAATTACACTATCCTTCATGTCATTATTCTTCAATCAAATTTGGGTCCCATAAACACACCTCCGAGGCTACATGTAGACTACATCAAATGCACCCAACTAACTCACCATTAATCTCGATCATACATCTATCCAACATCTCTAGACCTATCCAAGGGTTGTTATCAATCTCTAAGGGTTGACATCAATCTCTAAGGGTTGACATAAATGACAACCAACTGTCCAAACCAACTGTCCAACACTACTTGCATAATGTCTGACCTTGATTCCATAAGATATAGTAGGATGCCAATTATTGACCTATGCAATGTTTGATTTTTTTCTAGAGATTCATCATCTGTGCTCAATTTACAAGTTGCGACCATGGGTGTACTGACTGGTGCACAATCCTCCATTCTAAATTTCTTCAACATTTCTTTGATACACTTGGTTTGTGAAATGAATATTCCTTTGTTTAATTGAGAAATATATAAACCGATAAATAATGACAATTAACCAAGCATAAACATCTCAAATTACTTTTGCATTTCTATTGCAAAATATTGGTACATTTTGTTCATATTGCCTCCAAAAATTATGCCATCTACATAAACCACAATAATCAACTTATTTTCTCCCATTGTCTTGATGTAGATATTACTACCAACAATTCCTCTTTTGAATCCTTGTTGTTGTATATATTTGTCAAGTCTTGAATACTAGGCTCTAAGAGTTGTTTTATCCCATAGAGTGATTTCTTCAATTTGCATACATGATCCTTATTTACTGATAATAAGAATCCTTCTAATTGTTCAATGTATACTTATTTACCTAAATTTCCATTGAGAAAGGTAGACTTGACATCCATTTAATAGACTTTAAAGTTCTTGAAACATGCAAATTCCAAAAACATTCTGATAGCTTCTAGCCTTGCAACTCAGAAAAAGGTTTCTTCAAAATCAATACCTTCAAATTGAGCATAACATTTACAAACCAATCTTGATTTATTTCTTATTACCTTTCCATCTTCATTTAACTTGTTCCTAAGAACCCACTTGGTGCCAATCACATTTTTATATTTTGGTATTGGAACAAGTTCCCATGTATAATTCTTTGATTCATCTCTTCTTCCATGGCATCAATCCAATGCTTGTCTTCGCTAGCTTCTATAGAGTTATTAGGATCTATTTTACATAGCAAAGAGAAGTTTGCATGTTTTGGTGCACTTTCTAGTCTTCTTCTAGTTCTAACTCCTATATCTTTGTTACCAAGAATTAAAATTTTTGAATGATTCTTTTGAACAAATCTAGATGGTGTCTTTGTATCTTGACATTCTGATTCTTCTTTTTCATTTTCTTCTTCTTCTTCTTCTTCTTTTCAACTTGGTTCCTTTGTTTGAAAATTTGCTTTTTCCTTATGATTCCCCGCTTCATCCACTTTCACATTAGCACTCTCTACAATTTTTCCCAATGCTTTATTGTAACATTGATAAGCCTTGCTTCTTAAAGAATAATCAAGAAATATACCTTCATAAGCCTTGGAGTAAAATTTTCCCAAGTCCTCATCATCTCTCTTTATGTATCACTTGTTTCCAAAAACTTTGAAGTATTTAATTGTTGCTGGTCTACCCTTCCATAATTCATAAGGTGTTTTGTTGTTGTTGACTTTAATTTTCCCTCTATTCAGAATGTAGACTGTGGTCTTGCCAACTTCTCTCCAAAACCTGTTTGATAGATTAGCTTCATTCAACATTTTTCTATCCATATCTTGTATGGTTCAATTCTTCCTTTCTACCACTCAATTTTGTTGTGGAGTTCTTGCAGTTGAAAAATGTCTTTTTATTCCATGAATCTCACAAAATTATTCATATTCATTTGATATAAACTCACCTCCTCTGTTTGATCTCAAACACTTGATTTTCAAATTAGTTTCATTTTCAACCAAGGATTTTAATTCTTTGAACTTCTCAAATGCTTCAGATTTTTCTTTTAGAAATGTAGCCGATGTCATTCTAGAGAAATCATCAATGAGAAACATAAATTATTTTTCACCTTGTAGACTTTGTGCTCTTGTAGGCCTGCAAATATCTATATGAACGAGTTCCAATGGCTTCGTTGTTGAGTACTCCTTTGATTTGAGGTTTTCTCTTATATGTTTCCCATGCTAACATTGCTTGGAAAGAGTGTTTGAAGCTTTAACAATCTTTGGTATATCTCTCACTTCTTGTTTGGCATTGATTTTTACTAAATTATCAAAGTTTGTATGGCCCATTCTTCTATTCCATAACTGAGTCTCATTTATTTGTCCCATATAGAATTTTTTTTCCTTGATCTCATTGAGTATATATACATTATTTGAGGTTCTATATGCATTTTCCACTAATCTTCCTGAGGCCTTTATTACTTATCTCAAAACATTGAGAATCAAATGTGAGAGTGTGTCCTTGATCACACATTTGACTGACATGGAGAATATTATGTTCCAAATATTCAACCTACAAGACATTCTCTATTTTAGTATTTCCATTATCAAGACTAAGAGTACCTTTCTGGATATCCTTGCGGTAGCATTATCTCCAAATTTACATTGCCTTCATTTGCTTCCTTCAAAGTGCATAATGTGTTCTTTTCCCTTGTCACGTGGCATGGCTTGATCACCCACTATCAAAATACAATCCATTTCTTTTGTTTTGAGCATGAAAGGCAGTTTGCAAAAGCATAGATTCCTCCTTCTTCTACTTTGTATGCTCCTACTTCCTTTTCCAAACTTTGGTGGGTTATTTATTTTGTTTGGCAAGGGTATATGTTATAACCTTAATTTCCACCCTACATTGTCAGAAGGGACACAACAAGATATGTAAGCCAAGAAACATTACTTAGGTCAAGGTTTGAATCATTTTTTAGGAGTGTCACTGGTCACATATGAGATGACTAGAGACATGTTGCTGGACACTAGTTCACAACAAGCAGTACCCTCAACAACCTTCTAGATTTGTGGATTTTCAAAGAGATGAGTGAAGGAAGATTTGGTTCTTTGTGGCATGAGCCTTGGAATTCATAGCATTTTTGTCTCCATTAGTATTTAAAATATCTATAATCTCTCCCAAGCCTCTTCAAAAAGTCTATTTAAAGAAGAAAAATCTTGAGCATGAGAAGGAAAAATTATTTACAGATATATGCTGCCAAAATTTAGTGGTGCTTCTCCATCTACATCAGTTACAGTCAGGTTTCCTAGATTGGTTTAAGAGATAAGGAGGATCAAGGAGAAAGGGGCAAGGAGGAGTGCATCTACACCAGGAGGTAATTGCATTGATGTGCTTCTATTATTTGAATTAATAGATCATTGGTTTTTCCCTCTAAATATATGTGTTTGATTCATTAATATTAAGATCTGATTCATATCTTATAGATCATGTTAGATTCAAGATAGATCTAGGATTCTAATGCTAATAACAATAGTAGGAAGGCTTTGTTTTGTCACTTGTGTGCAGGAAGCAGGTTGTAGGAGCTGGAGTTGGAACTTTAGGATTGCAACAACTAGGACATACAAAGTAAAACCTTCAGGATAAGGTATGCCATTCTTCCATTTCCTTATGTAAATGTGAATATGATTTCTTATTTGATCCAGGTGGATATCAGTGGCCACCCACCTTTTCCGACTGGCTCAAAATAGTTTTCTAGCAATTTTGGCAATTTACTATTTTTAGCAGGTTTTAACTTTCGAGGCCATTTTGAGGGCCTAAATGAAGGTTTTTTGAAATTGAGGTTCTCAATGATAGCCAAAGGCATGATTGAGCCCTAAAATTAATATCCTCGATGATACATTTCCAACGAGCTATCATACGCCTAAAATGGAGATCGTATGCAAAAGTTACGACCTCGAGATGTTGATGTACTAACTTACCCAAACGGGGCCCACATGACTTTTGGCACTTCATCTCCTAGGGTTAGGTTTTTGGATGTATAGGGTTTTTTGCATTTCTATTTATTGTAAAAATTCCTTCAGAGCCTCATTGTAATCATTTTCTTGTGAATGCGAGTAGCCATCACATCTCTTCTCAGAGATAAGATGCCACCATTCTAGTGAGTCTTTCACTCTATATTTTTATAGTCTCTGTACATTTCTTTCATTAATAGAAATTGTGTATTACTGTATATCTGTGTTTATGGTTGCATCTATGATACATTTCTGTTATATTATTGAATATCTATGATATCTCTGTGCATTTCTTTATTATATCTCCGATCTCATTTCATGCCGAAAATAATCCGGATCAGTGGTATCAAAGCAGGCTGCTCTTAATCATTTTTTCAGTGCATTTCCCCGATGAGGTCCAAATATAGCAAGTTGGGTCTCGAGCTTGTCTCTCGTGAAGACAATCTCTCTCGCACACCCAAGAAACCCTCAATGGCGGAAGAAAAGAAAAATGACAGAGTAGATGATCCTATCAATCTGTTGCTTGAGCAAGCTCTCACGCGACAGAGGGACGAAATGATGGAGAGTTTTTCCCAAATCCTTAAACGCTTTCCGATAGAATCAAGCACATCTTCATCAAGTGGCCACTTTGGAGGCACCTCGCCTTTCAAG
>SNQJ01S0222699.1:0-14929 GCA_010110895.2 Picea sitchensis
TAGAAACCTGGTTCTTCTTGTTGTACTCACCCTCTAGGCTCAGGCATCCCTTTCACTGTTATATAGTTCCTCAGGCAATCCATCGTTTACCAAGATGTTTTCACGTAGACAAATGCCATCTTGTTGCTACAATTCCACTAGCAATGCATAACCCGTGACAATCATTTCATGTGCATCATATGCAGTAATTATGAGCCATCATCATAAAATTTTTATTATAAAATTTCAAATTTGTTTTACACAGTAAAACAAAATTTTCCAAACATGAATCCTCTACTCATAATTGCTTGATTCTTGAAACAACAGACATCGATATTCCTTATGGATTACACCACTGCCATATCCAAGACCATTCTTCTTGCAATTTTCTCAATTTCCATGCAACCAAACAAATTGTTAGCATATCATAACAATTTCCAATTATTAATTTCTCAAATCTGGTTATGCAGGAAAATAAAAATTCCCCATGCATGAGATTTCTTCTCATTATGTTTGGCTCTTGTAGTGGTATATGTTAGTATTCCTTATGGTATTAAATTATTTCCATATCCAAGACCATTTCCCCTGCAATTTTCTGAATTTCCATGTAGCTAAACAAATTGTTAGCATTCATGCACATTTTTAGTAGTCCATGAAATGATCTCAGAATTGTAATTTACGAGCAATTCAATCATTTACAACCATTGTTCACATTAAAATGGAATTCAACCATTCATCATATTATCTATAATGAAACCATCATTCACAATACATGCATTATTAGCATGCCAATCTTTTCATAATGCAATCAAACTTTACTAATAATAAAACCAATGTGTCAATACTCATGGCCACATCCACACGATGCATCCTTGCATCAACTATGGAATACCTTTTGTTCATGTCATGTATTCCACCATGTGAATTGGAAGGTATGGGCCATGCCTTAATACTTCATCCAAACTCTTCCCCACAACCCGTCCGATCCTTTGGATACCTTCCTCTTCAACGCATACACAACACTAGGAACATCATCCCTTAGTGTTATTTAGTGTAGGCAAAAAGGTTGCATTCCAAACCTCAGTTACATAGGGGAAAATCATTATGCACTTGGATGGTACTATAGCCTTTCCATATCCATTCTCATCATGGCTTCACACATGACCATATCTAATGGAATTCATTGCTACAGTAGGAGTAATGTCTCCCGACTTAACTCAGTTATGAATTCATAACCAACATAACATAATATGCAATTAATTTTCCCATAAATGTATTCAAGAAACAAATAATATTTGTATATTCAAGGCCTCCCGCCTTTACGTCAATTCAAATAGTGATATTCAACTGAGGGAATTCATACCTCAATTCCATTCAACAATTATACATCATAACAAACTCAAATCCATACGTGTATGGTTGTCATCATTTTACTTGATGCTACCTGATCAACTGGTACTTTATAGATCAACATTCCCACCATCCTCATTTGATCTTCGTATGGATGGATACCATAATCAACAATATCATCATGCTGTAATCATGTTTCTTGGATACACAATCCATCATTAGTTTTATTCAAATATCATAACATCATTATTTCACACACACACACACACATATCATGAGACTACTCTTAGTCTATAATCATGCCACCAACATTTTCAAGCATGACTACATGCACAAACACACATCATTATGCACCAAGTATTTGATATTTCATGCCTAATTTGTGCAAATACATTCTATATTTATTATGTGCATCATGCATCAATTCTATCATGCACTCCAATGCATATCTATTTCATATTAATTAATTATTTAGCCTTATTTTTGTAGACGATTGTTCTTGAGTTCTGTAGAAACCTGCTACCCTGTGCACTACTATTCTGCTCAACCGTGCACCACTGGCCCTTATTCTACACCTGCTAGCCAAGCCTCACTTGTCCATTCTACATTTCCAACCACTAGATCCATTAGTGTTTTCATCTCACAACTGCCTCCTTTATCCAAAGAATCCTATCCCAACATATTTTGGCTATAATTATCAATATTCATAGTGCTGTAACATACACTACTCTAGCTAAATATTTTCATTCCCCATTTTATTGACCAAAATGATCTTGAAGTACCATTATCATTGATTGACATTTCAATATTATGAAATGTTCTTTAATGTCATTTTCCCAATAATATTTTCCATCCATGGCTTTGCTCAATTTTAAATATCTTTCTTCACTTCATTAAGTGATTAATTGTGAATCACTACTTGACCACTCAAGACCACTTTGCTCCAAATGGAATGCTACACTCCATCGTTTGCACCTGTACCCTACTTTTGCTGCACACTCTAATAATAGAGACAACTTTCTTGCTTTGGATACTTTTAGACACAAATTGCTAGATCATATCTAAAAATACCTTCTTCCTACATCTCTATGCTATCATATAGAGATGACTCACCCACCCATGAGTCACACCTTGTCTCATGATATCCTTTTTCCTCCTCTTGCAACAAGCTTTGTAGCCTTTGTTATATTTCTACCTTCAAGGATATGGAGTTCTTGTTAAATCCATGTGCATGCAATGACTTTTCTCACTTATTGGATTCATGTTTTATGGTGAGAATCTCTATTAAATTTACCTTTTAAATTATTCATCTCTATAGCACCTAAATACTATTATTCCCATGTTATTCCTTAGACCTTTGTCAACCTTGCATTACCTGCCCTGCAACTCTACACTTTCCTTTTGCAACTCTTTGATGCTTCAACTGACTGTACTAGCTAGACCCACTTCCCCATCCTAAAGACCCTGGAATTAATCTAGAACAAACCCACACAATTTTGAATTGTGGAATCTTATACTTTTTCTAGAAAGTCTTTTCACACAACACTCTCTGCAGAGTGCTCTTCTGCTTAATAACAATGCCCAATTAGTGAGCTTAGCCTTTGTTTATGTGTCCAAAATATTTCACTTCAAGGGTGCCTCTAGGCTTGTGCATACGTACTATCCTAAGAATATACACTCTTTCTTACACAACAATCACCTTTGGCACTCATCGCTATCGTTTGGGAAGGTTTCTCCAAACTTTGACACTATTTGGAAAAATCTTCAAATCAAGTAATTACATGGCTCTTGGAATCCAATTCCACTTTCTATTACTTGTCCTATGGATCTTTATTGCCTCAACCAAATTATACTAGCTCTTTCATGTTTCCATTACTCTGATATTCAGTCCTAGGCTTGAATTTACCTGATTATACCTCTAATTTTGCACCATGTGCAAACAACAATTTTTGGTTAGAATTATGCATAGTATAAAAATTTTGTCAATTAATGCTACATGTCATTTTTATCCCAATGTATGAAGGACACAATGCACCAAATAAAAAAATATGATTTTTTATATGCATTCCTCTCTGAAACATCTCTCTAATGACTGTACTCATGCCTCAATCTAAGTTCTAAGCGAAAAGTTACAATATCTACATGCTGCAGTTCCACTTTCTTGCTGCCACAACAATCTCTTTTATCACCTTCTGAGAAAATATAACACCCAATTTAAAATTCTGGGTTGACAAATGTCTTCTACTCCTCAAGAAATTTCCAACGACTATTCGTTTGCTCAAATATGAGCTCCGAGTTTAAAGTTATGGTCCAGAGAAGTTTAGGTTGTTTTACCCAATTTATCTCTGTATGCTACAAGTGTTGTCTTTCACTCCCATCGCATTTTTAGTTACCCATAGCCCAACTATGACTCCACTTCTAGCTTGTATGGTTCAAAATATTTCCATCGACTTCTCCTGTGCCCCAAACGAACTTCAAAGCATGGAGTTTTGCCTTCTGGAAGTAACTTTGGTGCCAAAATTTTACCCTCATTGTTTTGGATGTAACTTTCTCGTACGAGCTTTGTTTTGCAAACCAATTATCTCATTGGATAGCTCTCTCCAATTTCTTTTATTTGAGTTGCACAGATAGAGTGTGCCTTGATACATTCCATTCTCATGGGTTTTGATTGGCTAAAAATGTCATTTAGGGCCTCAAAAATGCCCCGCAAGTTAATGGCCTTCAAAAACCATAAAAATTCACATAAAATTGACTATTTTATTATTGTAACAACCCTTTAAATCTGAATCATTGATCTCAAATTAGGAGAAATAGTAACCATTTATCTAACTCTATCGACCATCAACGATCGATACTTTTCTTTGGATGTGCGCGACACTTTTTCGAATCGGTCGACGCGATCATCGACCATCGACCCATTTCCATGACATCTGATTTGTAATAAAATGACAAACCGACCAACTCAACCATCCGTCGTCGATGATCCCGATTAACTGACAAACGCCTCTAAAATTATTTCGATGTCCGACCATCGACCATCGACCATCAATCGATTCTTGGCCGACGTGGCAACTGTTGATGTGGAACGACACATGGATACTAATGTGGTATGCCACATGGATGATGATGTCATCATCCACTTTTCCTTCATCGACGGTTGACCACTTCTCTTGGATGACCTGAACACCTCGCCAAATCGACCGACGCCCAACCATTGACGCGTCAGTCATCGACGACCTCTCTTGCTTGATTTAAAACACTTTTCTAAAACAACTGATGCCCAACCATCGACCCATCGACCATCAACGATTGAAAACTCTTCAGTGGATTTGGCCAACCCCTGACCAGCAGCCATCAACGGTCAGAGATGTCTTATGTCCGACCAAATTCTTCACCCAAATCGCCTATTCGACCATTGACGAAGTCTGCTGGTGAGCGTTATTACTTAGAAATTTTTTGACCAAAACTCTGATTGATCTAGACCGTCGATCTACCACTCAAAAAATGATTGTGGTAATTGATCATATCAACTTTATTCAACTTTGTTGATGCCCATCCATCAACCATCGGTCATTGATGTTTTCTCTTGGCGAATTTCCAACACTTATCCAAACTCGTCGATTTGACCATCGACGAATTTTGTGGTCGAACCTCACACTTAGAAAATTTCAACAAAAACCCAGGTGAATCTGGGTCGTCGATCTGATTTTTTTTCTAAATGGCCAAAAATGAATCTTGATCATTGATTGGATCTACCATTCAAAACAACCAAAATGAATACATACCGTCGATCTGATCCATTTCCCAGATTTCCAAAATTAATCACAGTTGTCGTTTTGATCAAATTTTCAAAACGAACAAACCTTCTGGATTTTTAAATTTATCATGATGAATCTCAGCCATCGATCTCAAGATCAAAAGAGTTCTCGATCGTCGATTCACCAAACTTCCTGTAACTCTACAGGAGACCATTAAAACTCGAATTTTGACCATTCCAGGTTGAATTTCGATCTGCAACTTTGTAGCTTGGACCTATTGAACCTCCTTAACTATCCAGAGTCATTTAAACCCATATTTTTGCCCATGGATTTGGGGATTTCTCCCTAAATTCTCTGTTTTCCCCAAATCTCTCACATGCAAAATCTACAACAACAAATTCCACCAATTCATTGTGATTCTGGCCCATCCAAGCCCAGTGTTTGAACTTGAGGCTCTTATACCACTTTGTAATGTACCCAACCTCCAACTGAGCATCATTACATGCATAATACACATTAAATTAATATATTTCAACTAAATATTTTCCTGTAGGTTATCAACCGCAATTCACACACATATTTGAAAATTGGATTGATACTACAGTTCTAAATGCATATAACAACATATATTAAACATGAATACAACTGTTCAAGAAAACAACAAACAAACAATATTCATATAAACCATTTACACAACAAAATTAACATAAGAACATAATAGAAACACTTTTTTGTTAATGATTAACCAACTGGTTGCAAATGAGGGATGAACCTCCCAACCATAGGCACTACTATTCATTTTCACTCAACAATAGGCCACCCCTGAGCTGAGGGTATGATTCCACAAGTAGATCGGACCCATTGGTTGTCCACTGTCCACACACTGCAGCTCCAAAACCAAGGTTCTACTCGCACAACAATTCCAATCCTCTAGCTCTCTCTTCCCTACAACCTACACTATCCAAGGAATGTAGTCCCTTCACTGTGTTTTTCTTGAGATTGATTCTAAGGATCAAAGAATAATGTCAGGCATCAAAGTTTTAAATGAAATGTTTTTATAAGTGCTTTCTTCTACCTTCAGTTTTATGAGAAATAATCTTTAAGTGAAATTTATGATAAGATAGTACAGAGGCTGTATCTCATTATCTGAGTCGTAATTTTAATTTCAAATGATGTAGAAATGACTGAAAAAACTATTAAAACAAATCAAGGTATCAATTACAGATAAGTCTCACCTTATTTGCAGTAGAAGAAAAATAAAAGATGTACCCTTGAAATGAGATTGAGAATGCAACAATTCACATAGGTCTCAGGTCTTGTTTTTACTCACAGTAATAACGGAGGAAAAATTGTTACTGAATGAACTTCTGATATATTATGATCATAGTAGACGTATTACTAAGTTGTAATCATTCACTCTTCAAGAACTACAGAACAAAATTCATAAGAGATGGACAAACAGAGAAAGAACATAACTCAAATGGAATGAAACTTAGAATCTCTGTCTGCACTTGTATTAATATTCAAAAAATTCTCTCTTTTACATTAGGCTAGAAGCAACCTTGAATAGATCTGAAATCTATCTATTTATACAAAGTTGTCCCAACAAAAGGTAGTTGGACTTTCCACAATATCCGCTCTAAAGATAGAATACAATCCGAATGGAAAAACATAATGCAGATATTGTTGAGTTTTGATTTGATGTGATGGCACTTCATATGTTCCTTCATTTTCTCCCAAATGCACTCACTTTCCTCTGTTAATTGAATTGTGTACACATGTCCATCAAGGCTATCACAAATCTTGAAGTTTCAATCTTCTCGTTCAATTCAAAGGAGAACATCTTCTTTTGTACTAGTGACAAGTTCTCCTGGATCTTCTTTTCTTCCTGGCTCTAATTTGATACTGTAAATTTGGCTTCACCAACAACTCATTAATCTTGAGCAAATCAATCTGATTCATCTGTTGGATGACATATTGAATATTTTCCTTATTTTTTCTGGAGTTTTCCTTATTCATTTCTATTTCAATCTGTCCCAATGCCTCCGAGATATTATTTTCTTCAAATTCAACCAAATTTGATTCTATAGAAGATAGTGTCTTCGGGCAAGCCTCCTTTTCCTCTTTGGCAAGTTTCTTGCTTTCCTCTAGATTTGTCTTCCAAAATTTCAAGGCCATTTCACCTTTTACTTGTTCATATTGTGAGAAAGGGGCGTGACCAGTGATATTGGATTTCTGCCTCCATATGATGAATTCCTGAAACTTGGATCTAGCCACACATGCATCTTTTTCTTTCACATAAATACTTTTTAGAGAATTATTTATTGCCTGATAGTATTTATGGATAGTATCCACCTTTTGATATAGATCCTGTTGGACAACTTCTAGCTTCTCGTAGATTTCAGATGCCTGTGCTTTGAAAGCAATGATGTCTATTGTTGAATTCTCCATTAGGGCTGATTTGGCCTGCATATGTTCTATCAAATTGTCCCGCTAAGTGATCATGCCTTTGCTGGTTTGTGAACTCTAGTAAATCAACTCAAGTTTATCTTGTAACTACTTCATCTGATGTTGATAATTTAACTTGATTTTCTCTATGTCTTGATTCATTCTGCTCCTGGGAATTTGTTCTATGTTGTGTATTTCATTATGAAATTGTTCCACCAAGAGAGATTTTTGTTGCAGTTGTTTGGTCAGATTATCCACTGACCATTGGTTGGTAGTGGAAAAATCCCCTAGTGAATCTGCAACCTCCTTGGAAAACTCAGGATCATCTTGGCCTTTTCCATCGTACACTATTTTCTGTCTTTTAGTAACAACTCCATCTTTTTGTTGTGGTAAATATGTATAGGCTCATAACTAGCCGGGGTCCAACTCCAGTTCATTAGGGGGAATGGGGTCATGAAGCAAATGGCATCCATGATATATGCATACAAATAAAAAGGAGCAAGTTTCCCTTTTGATTTTAATGATTGGTACTCGACAATTTCCTTAAACAAGTTATCAGACAACATTTTATCCCAATTGAAAGTATAACCCTCGGTTACTTCATTCATTATAGCTACCCACTCAACTGAGAAATGTGCAAGGTTATTTTTCCCAAATAGACGACACAACATGATGGCTATATATAATATATGATCATATAAGGATGTTGTGGAATACATACCATGAGTGTCGATTTTGAATTTATTCGGATGTCCCCACCAGGACTTGATTATATCATGGCCATTTCTACCATTTTAAGTGCATTCTTTTCTCTCAAAATGCAGGAGAAATGTTGCATTGTAAGTATATTTGGGTATAGAAGAAATTTTATACATTACTTGTAGGTTCTCTAGTTGAAAAAAGCCGACGGAGGACTTCTGGTGGCTGATAACGCTTCTGGTTTGAATGTCGACGTGCTCGAGAGCCCAACTTATCATATCATTATAGGGTAAAATATTGGGTCGCGCATCAATCTTGTGAAATTATGACTGTGCTACCAATCTTAGTTTGGATGAGAAGGACTTGTCGTCTTCCTTGACATAATCGTCCGGATAATTAATAATCTCATGTTCTAAAATATCATAAACCTGCTTCCAATACTTGATGGTATCCGTAATTCGTGGAGTGGTGTCTGATAGAACATCTGTGTTTGGATTGGAATCATCAACTGATGCACTTGCCTCTTTGCAGCATTGCATGGTGCCATAATCTTCAGGGAAATGAAATTATCCTTCCTATAACAAGGGAAGTCTGTAAGCTCTTTACTGAATGAAAACTTCTAATTGCAAATGGTAAAATGACTTGAAATTCAAAATGTTTTATTCATAAAGTTTATCAATCTTCATGTTGATTTACTGACAAAGAATTTATTAAAAATTTAATGGAATTTATTACGTGGTGATTCACAATATTTATTTAAATCGTTAACTTTAGCCAATTATAAAAGTCAAAAATACTTTGGCGGTTCGACATTCAGAGGTTTTGAATGTGCCAGGGAAGAAATTTCCTGAAGGCCGAATTCCTAGAGAAGTTAATCTCTAATTAATCGCTTTCATGTTTTAACTAATCATGTTTTAAACATTTTATTAGCCTTAATTACTTCAAAAGTTTGGTATTAAGTGGTTTTGGATGAAGGATGATAGAAATACTTTGAAGGCCGAATTCCAGTAGTAAACGTTTCGAACTGTTACATATATATTTTGGGTTTCGAAACTCCGGAGATCCGGGAGTTCATTTGTTTAAAAGTACGGTTCGTACTTCGACGGTTCGACATTCAGGAGTTTTGGATATAACACAAGAGAAATCTCTCGAAGCCCGAAATTGTGGAGTGATTAATTAATACTTAATCATGATTAATTAAAGTTATTAAATGTTTTATTAATTCTTTAAAACACTTTTTACTTTTTGTAATATCCAATATTTCAACACTTTGATACTTCGGTGGTTTGTGAACTGAATATTTGTTTAAACTCCCGAAGGGAAATATCTCGGAGTGACGTGGCAAAGATGACGCCATTCTTAGTGACGTGTTAAAAAAGGAGTGACATGTGTCACATGAAATCGAGTGAATAATCTGATACAAAAGTTAAAAATAAGTGCCACGTGTCACCCCTGAAAAGATTAGAAGAAACGTGTCCTATGACTCATCTGTAAGTCCTTTTATGAATTGTCACGAGGAAGTGTCTTCGGGACTTCATAGATTCATCGTTTTTGTTGTTCAGATTTCTTGAAACTCCTGAAGCGCGAAGTTGCAAAGTTACTGTTATAAACTTTCTTTTTAAAATTCGGGCGACTTTTACATTTCAGATATCACAAGAACCGTTTGATCAAATTAGTGGAACTCATCGACGGGCGTTATGTAAGCGTCTTATTGATCTATCACAACCAATGGATTTATTTTAAATTAAAAGACAATTTCCTAAGTTTTTTTTCTTTTTTAGTGAAATTTTATTTCTAAGAGGCAAAAACAAAAGAATAAAAGTTCAAAATTCTAAGTGTTCTAACATGGGCTCCATCTAGGGATTGTGGCTCTCTGTGAGGCACGAAAGAATAGTAGACTAAGTTCCTTTATTGGGTAAATGGATTCATTATTTATTTTTTGAAAAACACTTTCTGGTTTTATTTAATCATACATAGAAAAAATGAACTTATCCAAATCCAAAATCTTTAAAACACACTTCATGATTGATCTCAAGTTAGGCTACTAAATATTTCCCTTTCATAAAATTGATTTCAGAATTGTTTAAGATAATCAAAATAATTTTAACTAAAATATCAGGCTTCGACAGATTTTGTTCGCTTCAAGGTTAAGCATATGTAACATATTTATTTTGTAAATCCCTAGTTGGTTCATGATGTAAATATTACTGGAAAAAGAACTAGATATCAAAGTATGATATATAGATATGTATGACAGCCTTACAGATATCATAGATATTGTTTCACTGCCAACGAGGCTTTTCAGTACCCCGGTAAATTTATCTACTTCTCCCATTGAATTTCCTTTCACCTCTTCAATTAACGAATTTGCATTTCGCTGAGATGAGGACAATCAATGTATGAATTTCCTTTCATCATCTCTTTTAGACAAGATGGGGGCAATCAAATTATGAGTTTCTTTTCATCGTCTCTTTTAGACAAGATGGGGGCAATCAAATTATGAATTTCCTTTCACCATCTGTCTTGGATTTTAACATTTTGAAGTGGGGGAAATCAATTTGTATGTAACATACAAGGGATGATATTTGTTTAAAACCTTTAAAATGAAAAAGAAGTTCTGTCCACAATTTTAAGAATACTCTAAAACTAAATTTCTTCCAATTTTCAGTACATCTTTGCCTATAGGAGATTTTTTTTGGGATTTCAATTATTTCAGGGATAAACCTTGAGCGAGTTTGTGAGTTTAAAATCTGATATCAGAGCTAAAATTATCAGGATTAGCCTAGACATACTTTTTCAATTAAAATCAAAAGAACGTAAAGATTTTCGCCTAATCTTGTTTTGAAAATATGCTTTTGAGTTTTTAGAGTCAAGGTAAGTCTATATTAGATAATCTTGGAGAATAGAGATGATACTCGATGACAATGCTTTTTATTTCAGTGATCCTCAAGAATATTTTAATATGCTCTCTATATTATTCTAATTAGCTACCAGATAAATTTTATTTTAAAATGCAATGTATTTTTCTTTTTCTAAATATATTTTTAAAATGAAGTCAAGCAATCATAGCTTTATTGAAAATATTTACACAAGTGATCAAATAAATAAGATAATTGACAAAAAGAAAGAAAAATAGAAAATTAAAATTGCCAATGTCAATCAAATCCGATATGTACAATGGAAATCTAAAAAGTAACTACTGCATAAAATGTTTTAAATAAATCCCATTGATAGGGGCCTCAAGAATCTCTCCATTAAGATTTTCGAGCGAGAATGAGTTTTTTCCCTTAGCAGCTGCAATTTTGAAGGGTCCTAACCAGAGATGATCGAATTTCCCATGTTTTCCTGCATCTTCCTTTCTAGCTTCCCATTTTAAAACTTAATCGCCAGGAAAAAACTCCCCGTCTTTAGATTTCTTATAAAAAAGAGCTTTCTTATAAAAAAGGGCTTTCATGTTATCCTGGTATTTTTGGAGCTTAGCATCTACTTCTATTATGTTTAGTTGTACTTCAATGATTTGATTTATTCTTCTCATAATATCGTTCGACTCTTCATTTTCATCCTGCCAGAGTTTCATCACAGGAAGAGTGAGATTAATAGGAAGAATAACATCAACACCATAAACTAATTGGAATGGAGACATATCTATAGATTTTTTGGTGCCAATTCTGTTTGCCCATAAGGCATATTTTAAGTGTATGCGCCAAGCTTTTTTGTTTTCTGTCAAAACTTTCTTGATTATCGTCATCAAAATTTTATTAGATGATTCTGCCAACCCATTTCCCCGAGGATAGTAGGCTATAGAATGACCTAAAATAATATTGTATTTTTGACAAAAATTGATCATTGCAATAAATTTAAAAGCCCAAGCATTATCAGTGACTATTTTCCAGGGACAACCAAATCTTGTTAAAATGTTTTCTTCCAAAAAGTTTATTGCTACTGAATCTGTAGCATTCTGAGTTGGGATGGATTCAACCCATTTCGTAAAATAATAAGTAGCGTTCAAAATCCATCCGTGTTGAGCACTCGATTATGGATGAATTTCTCCAATGAAATTTAAACCCCATTGTTGGAAAGGAGCTTCAACTTTTACTGGAACTAAAGGTAAGGCAATACTATTTTGCTTACCAACAAACAGTTGGCATGAATTACAATCTCTGACACTTTCATTTACATCGGTGAATAATTTTGGCCAATAATATCTTGCCCTTAAAATTTTGTGAGTTGTTTCCCTCCATGCACGATGTCCCCCACATACTCTTTCATGAAACTCATCAATGACACCTCCCGTTTCAGATTATATAAGGCAATATAACAAGAAACCCAAAGGATCTTTCCATTATAACTTGCCATCGATAATGCAATACTTAATTGCATGTAACTTTAAAGTTATTGCCTTAGAAGGAGTTATATCATTCAGGCATTGAAGAATAAGGAGATATGAAACAATGTGACTGTACCAAGATGAGGAGGAAAAGTTATCTTCAATCTGAATAATAGGTGCTTGATCATCAATATCCTCTATATCTAGAAGATAATCATGAGACTCGAAGTTATTTATTCCAAGAGCTCTGAAATTTGATTCGACTAATAACCTTGCGAGACCTTGACCTTTCACTAGTTTGGTTGGTTTAACTTCTAAATCAAACTCTTGAATTTTAGCCAACCATCTACCTCTTCTTCCATCGCTGTCTGGTTGAACCAAAATATCTTTAATTGCATTTGTTGGTACATAAACAATTATTTTTGAGTGCAAGACATATGTTCAGAAAGATTTGAGAGCTTTCACCATCACATAAGCTTGTTTTTCAAGAATGTCATATCTTAGCTCTGCATCTCTGAGGCTTTTGCTAAAAAAGGCTATCGGTTGTTCGAGTCCTTCTTCATTTTTCTGAAGGAGCATTGCTGCAACAATATGTTCAGATGCAAAGGAGAAGATTAATAATTCTTTTGTATAGCCAGGACTTACCAATACTGGTGCTTCTCCTATGGATTTATTAGCATGTTCGAATGATGCTTTTACTTCTGCATTCCATTTTACCTTTTTGTCCTTCTTTAGCATATCTATAATAAATTTGATTATTTCAGAAAAATTAGGAATAAATCTCCAGAAAAAAAAATTATTTTCCCTAAAAAAGATTGAATCTCTTTTCTATTTCTAGGAATATTAATCAGATCAATAGCTTCGACTCGCTTAGGATCAACTTTAATTCCATCTTTTGAAACTATATGCCCTAAAAGTTTACCTTTCTACATGGCAAAGTGTGATTTGTTTGGGTTTAGAGACAAACCAAATTTTCTGCATTTGTCAAAAGTTTCTCTGAGGTGAACCAAATGTTTTGCATCAGAATTAGAAAAAACTATTAGATCATCCAGATAAATAACAACAAACTTATCTCTCTCACCAACGAATGCGATATCCATTGCTCTTTGGAAAGTTGCTCTTGCATTCGTTAAACCAAAAGGCATTTTATCATACATAAAATTTCCCTATGGAGTAGTAAATGCAGTCTTTTCTCTATCATGTTCATGAACAACAATATGATTGTATCCTAAGAAACCATCGATCATGGAAATTTTGTTAGCCCCTACCACCTTCTCTAAAACATGATCCATTTTTTGGAGGGGGGTAATTATCTTTAAGAGAAGACCGATTTAGGTTCCTAAAATCAACAAAGAGTCTTATTTCTCCGTTCTTCTTCCTAATAGGGACCAAATTATCCACCCATTCAGAGTATCTGAAGGGAACAATGATTTTTGCATCAAGGAGTTTTTTAACCTCCTTTTCTATTACTCACAGAAGAATTGGGTTTATCTGTCTAAGCTTTTGCTTGAAAGGCTTAATACCATGTTTTAAGGGGATCTTATGCTCAATAACAGAAGCATCATAGGTTTTTAAATCTTCATAAGACCATGCAAAAACATCTTTATATTGTTTAAGTAATTCAACATATTTACTCTTTATTTGAGTTGGAAGATATTTAGATATTTTGACCATCTTGGGGTTTTCATTTGTTCCTACGTTACAATCTTCAACTTCTTCAAGTTGAGGATGAAAAGTAGACTTTAAGGCTATATCATCTTGTTCAAACAACTTTTCTAGAGGGATAAGACCTCTGGGAATTTGATTGTTTTTAAGTAAGAGCATTCAGTGATTTGCAATTTTATCTTGGAATTTTTCTGGGTTTTCTCCTTCCTGCATAATCCAGGTAGGATCATTCTAATTTTCTTGTTCAATGTGGGTCTCACAAAACTCATCTACCATTTCCAGAAACTGCTTGATTTGTTCATCATCTTCAGATACTTGCCAGTGTTGGACATTGTTTGGAATTGAAGGTTTATGTCTCATCTCAATATGATACTTCAACTTCAAAACAATACGTGGTACGAAAGTTGCAGTATCTTTGGCTAAGGAATCATCTTGTTGATTATGCATTTTGGGAATAGAGTGGATGTTAAAAGAACAAAATAAATTCTCCATGAGATATCAGGCATAATTTCTATATGATATCAATCTAGGATGCTTTGCTTGGTATTGTTGTTTTATTTGTTTTACAATTAGCTCAACATCACCATAAACTATCAAATGTTTGATTTTTGGTTTTCTTACAGCTTCTAATCCTAAAACTAAAGCTTCATATTCACACACATTATTGGTATAATCAATATCCCATTGTAATCTATAAGAAAAA
>SNQJ01S0222700.1:12615-23073 GCA_010110895.2 Picea sitchensis
GTCCATCCTGCATATTCTACAGTGGTATTATTCCTTCCAGATTATGCTACAACCCTTTTCCACTATGTGGTTGGATCTTCTTATTTGGATCCACATGACAGGTGTCAGTATTGGGAGCATCATTCTCAGTGGGTTATTGGGTGTCGATATATTCCATGTGGGGTTCACATGGGAAATTGGACATGGGACCCTAGTTTACAATGGCGGTTGGACTACTTCAGCATGCTGGCTACCATTTCTCAATGGGACCTTGGTTCTCTAGTCTACTTCAACACTATGGTCAACACTTATCCATGGGACCCTGATATATGGTTGTACATCAAGTGTTGAGGACAACACTTTCATAAGGGGGATGTAATGTAAGGTAGCTAGAGAGGTAGTGGGGGGGGAATAGGTTCCATAGTGATAATAGTGGAGGCCATTCAATGTAAGGTGGATTAGTTCCATTATATTATTAAATAATTCCCACTATGGTAGTTAGATATAATAAATGGGTAGTTAGATATAATAAAGGTAAGATGACTTCTTAGAAGGTTCTACTTCTAGAAGATTCCTCCTCTAGAATGTTTTTAGGTGATGGTAGCACTATATAAAGAGGTTCAAGCAATGTAATGGGATATGAAGAGAATTATTGTATTTGGAGCTGAAGCTCAATAGAAGGATGCCCCCTCGAAGAGGCAAGTGAACATGAGAGGATCCCTTCCATAACAGGATCCATTGTATGGTGTTGCCCTACCTCAAGGGTTTGATAGTAATAAAGGAGATTTTACATATTGTTCTTGTATATTGTTGTGGTGCTTTTGTATTCATTCTTTGGTTCTTAAAACTTTCAGGAAGGATGATCGGGCCGATGGTTTCTCTTTCCAACAAGTTTTTCTCTCTCCAACCCATATTCATGAGTTTTATTTCATGATCGATTATATGTGTGTTCATACTCATGACTATTATGTCCTTGACTTATCTTTGTTGTATTATATGATTAAGAAAAAAGAGATATACTTTGATGAGATGATCAAATGGTTGCACTAGTTGTATGAATTCACTTGAGATCATTCAACACGTGATATTCAGGCCCCCAAGGCCCCAGGTAAGTAGGCATAGGTCTAACAGGAGATGTTGCGATTCTCATGCACTCTATGACGAGCACATGTTCCCAAGTAGGAGCCAGATGTTATCCCCATTTTGTGGATAATTAAGGAGATGATGTCTCGAGGCCCTAAGGTTGCAGATATGGAGCACTGATATATTACATGACCAACAATACCCATTTGCACAGATGGAAAACCCACTCACCACCAAAGATGGTCACAGGTTTACATATGGTATCCACCACACCAGTTGGCTTCTAGAAGGCAGTGGGCCTTGATCCATGAGGTACAATTCAGTATTATGGTGAGCATCATTTCAATACCTAAGCCATTTGATTATGTTGTATCTTATATTTCTCTAGATTTCATGATATGTGCTTTTCCCTGCTTCACCTTGGTGGTTGACATTGTGCCCTAGTAAGTGGTATTCTTTGGGAATGGGTTTGCTTCTAGGAAATCCCTTAATGAACCATCATACCGTCCCCAACCATACTTACCATTTTCCACCATTTCCCCCCTCCATTTCCTTATCCCTTGGTATTTTAGGGTGTATTGACCCAAGAAGGGGTTGTCCCCCATTCTATGGGAAGAAGGGGATAAAGGCCCAGAGAGGTTTCTGTTGGGTAAAAGATAAAATCCATATGTAAACCTTCCAGATGCTTCACCCATGGATCACCCAAGAAAGCAATAAAATGATTATCTTTAAATAAAAGGGGACCCATAATATAACAAAGAAATTCTTGAAAGGTAGATTGAAGGACATGAGGTCTCATCATGAGCTGACCTATCACGTCCATGGATATATAGTGGTATGACATTGTCATTATCTGGTCACCAAACTAGGGCGATGCCTCTCAATTGCATGGTTGGGAGAAAGGGGGTCTCATCACGAGCCAAAATTTCTCATTTCCATTAGGCATTTGTGGGTGAAATTGCCACCATATGGTCAGCACTCCAGGGAAATGACCTTCAACCTATCCTTGTGCTAAAGAAAATATAAAGAAACAAAGATAGAAATAAAACAACAGGCTTGGAAAAAGTGCATTATGGACGAAGGTACCACACACCCTATACAAAGGAACCCATTAATGAGACACTATGACCCCTTGTATGTCATGAGCCTTATGTCCATTGAGTCTTGAACCCATCCACCTCATACACTCTACATGGCATAGAGAGGGACCTCTTAGAGGCTCTCCTTGACCTAGGGAAATATATACCTAATAGGACATCTCGTCAACCGTCCCACACTTAAGCTTGACAAGTTGCATAATGTCTTTGAGCTTTTAATTGTTTGATATGGTACTCTTTGATGCACATGCTTAGATGGATTGTTTATTGATTGGATCCACTTATCATGATGTTATGTCTTGAGATCATTGGAGGGTGTGTTGATTTGTTTTTTTAGGACCTAACTGGTGGACAGGTTTGGGAGAACAAGCCTAGCTTGGGCTTCCATGGGGCTGCAATCCCACAGGTTGGATTCCAGGGGCCCGCATTCCAGATGAGAGAGAGATGAATTGGATGACCTTGATGATGACTTGGATGACCTATCCCACCCATTGCTTGCTAATAGATTTTCCCAGGAGGGGCAAAACATCCCACTTTTGAGCATGATGTCATGGTATTGGGGGTTTGGGCTTGGTGGTGAGGTGACAGTCACTTACACTTGGAATTTTTAAGGAGAAGAGGGTTTTCACCAATAAGAGATCATATAGATTGTTGACACGTGTCTTTCAGAGGCCCTTCCATATTTCTATAGCACCAACGACCTTCTCAAAGTGGAAAAACGTCCCCTAAAGGGGTGACACCACCCTTAATTAAGGTTTAATTTGTGAAAAAGATGAAATTTTAAGTGATTTGTTTAATATTATTGTGTTAATGGGGTAATATTAGGGTTGTTGACCCCTAATCTTGTGTTTTACTCCTAATTTTTTGGACAATCCATGTTGCCTAGTTTTTGTATAAATAGAGATCATAAGATCTCAAATTAAATGATAACTTTCCTCTCACAAGAGGTTTTGGTCTGAAATGTTCAACCTCCTTAGCTGTTTAGCTCTTATGCACTTGTGTATGGATGAATTTTTGAATGGTTAATGGAAGAAGTGATGCACTAGCCTTGGAAGGTTATTTTCTAGCTCTTGTGGTGGATTGTCTTAGCATATCTCTCGATCTTGGTATGGTTTTTACTCTCTTTCTATCATTTTATTCAAGTCAAGTATTGTTATTCTGGGAACTAGGTGGGAAGTATAAGGGAATACACCCCCACCATAGGCTTCACCATTTTTGCTTCATTTTATTGCTAAATCTCATTGATAAGGGTTTTCTAAGAGAAGTATAAGGGCATACACCCTCTTAGCTTAAACCCTAGCTTAGAGAAACTTTCCTTGGGAAGTAAAAGGGCTTACACCCCAAGGAGGTAGCTTCTATAAGATCCTTGTGACTCCATTAACCCAATAGTAAAGGCACTAATCATATTTTGTTGCATTGGAGATATAAGTTATTGCATTGGGAAACATGAATTTTGGTCTTTTTACTTCTTGCAAAAATGGATTGTCTTCCTTGTAACTTGGGCACCTCACAACCACTAGGGAATCCTCATCCAAAGGATACTTATTGATGCTTCTATAAATGTGCATCTTCATCCAATATGGCTGCATAAACCCTAACATACTTGCTTTAGTAACTCTCTTATCAAGCATTATTTTTTCCTCAAAGTTTGCACACTTACTCTACTTGTCCTAATGCATTTTTTGGAAAATTTTGAGAGGATTCCAGTAGATGATTTTATTTCTGTAATACATTGAATGTTACATCCATAAGGATGATATAATTTTCTACAGACAAATTTTTACAATAGCCTTATCTTTTGTGCTAGAACTTTGGCTTTTCACCTTGAGTTTAGTTAGTATTTCTCTTGTATTTTCTACTTGATATATAACACTCATTGAGAAACTTCTAGTATCATTTATTTGTTGATATATACTGTTATATACTACTGAAAATTAGGGACAACAAGCTTAAATTTCTGATCCAACTAACATATACTGTTGCAAATTTTCTTTTCTTGTGTCTCAGGCAGGTAGACTCATCCAAAAAAGCACTATACTTGTGGGGTAGTCATTTATTAACTTGAAAGGCATATCTACATACATTCATTTCCATTTAGAATTGACCTATAGGGGCTCCATTTCCACTTCCTTCCATCTCCATCTCAATCCCCCTAGGGTCATCGAGATCACCTCCCTAGAGTGACCTACTCACCCTTGAATTGCAGGACCTACATCGAGGTGACATTGGGTGTAGGATTCCCATGGTTATAAGACCTGTTCCTTGGTTGGGTTGGGATTTTCCCAACCTACAACTTGTGCCATAATAGGTACATACCTCAACCTACCACAAATTTTGGAATGAAAAGACATTGTTATCAGAGCCATAAAAAAAAACAATTGAAATGCATTTTCCAAACAGAAATCATAAACATAACATGGATGAAATTACACATGCCCACAAAAGGTGAGAGAATGAGAGTGTTGGAATCACCAAAGGGTGATTCTCTCTAATGAGTTGTACCCTGAAAGATGTAGGAAAACTTCTCCTATACATGTTCCCAACAATATCAAGAAAATTGGTGCTCCTAGAAAATATGTTTGAGAGTCTCAATTTTAGCACAAACTGGACATTTATCATCAATGAAACTTCCCTTATCAAGTTTATCCTTAGTATGCATCCCTTGATAAATAAAAAATTATGCAAACAATTGAATTTTGGAGGATACTCGATAAGACCACACCTTGCTCAAATGTACAATCCATCGAAACTCCCTATTTGAGGTAGATCATTATGGAGTCAATGAAGGGACCAAGGGTGTATTCTTATGAATAATAAGGTACAAATTTATGTTGTTATAATCATTAATGGGCTTATCAAAATCCCATTTCTAGTGCCACCAAATTAGCAGTTTTAAGTTATTATTCATTTTTAAAGATCCTCTATTGGGAGGCTCTTGATCTCTCCAATAACAATGATGATTCATAGGTATCAAAGATTTGTATTTTTCTAAAGTGTTCCACTCAATCTACATCTTATTTTTTGAATCTCAAATGCTTATCCATAGGAATATTCCCTTTTTACACAATATTTTCCCTTGAATCTCATGGAGTTCTACCAAAGATTGGTCATGCAACTTCCATCCTTAAATTGGATGGAAAGAGAGATTCCATCATATTTTGTTGCCTGAAAAGATTCAAGAAATCCATTTGGATACATCTTTCCAAGCCTCCCATATGTTTTTAATGACGAAGGATCCTTGTAGCATGTTATGGCACAATTTGTAGGTTGGGAAAAACCCGACCCAATGATGGAACACTTTCTACAACTATGCGAATCCTACACCCAATGTCACCTCGATATAGGTCCCACACTTCAAGGGTGACTAGGTCACTCTTAGGAGGTGATCCTGATGAACCTGGGGGGATTGAGATGGAAATGGAGAGAATTTGAAATGAATCCCCTATAGGTCAAGTCTAAATGGAAATAAAGGTGGGGAGATATGCCTTGCAAGTTAAGTAATGACTGCCCACAAGTATAGTGCTTTTCTGGATCAGTGTACCTGCCCGAGACACAAGAAAAGCCACTTTGCAACAATATATATTAGTTGGATAAGAAATTTAAGCTTGTTGTCCTTAATTTTCAGCAGCAGATAAAAATATATATCAACAAATAAATGATACTAGAAGCTGCTCAATAAGTGCTAGATATCAAGTAGAAAATACAAGAGAAAACTAGCTAAACTCAAGATGAAAAGACAAAATTTTAGCACAAAAGGTAAGGCTGTTGTAAACACTTGTCTGCAGAAAATTATATCATCCTTATGTATGTAACATTAAATGTGTTACAACAAGAAAATCAGCCACTGAAATCCTCTCAAAATTTTTCAAAAAGTGCACTAGAAGAAGTAGAGTAAGTGTGCAAAATTTGAGCCAAAACCAATGGTTGAATAAAGTGTTATTTAAGCAAGTAAGTTAGGGTTTCTGCAGCCCTAATGGCTGAAGATGAAATTTTGTAATAGAATAAATAATTATCCCCTATATGGGGACTCCCTAGTGGCTATGAGGTGCTCAAGGAACAAGGAAAACAATCTACTTAGAAGAAAGAAAAAATGATCGAATTCATGTTTCCCAATGCAATCATTTTATATCTCCAATGCAACAAATCAATGACTAGTGCCTTTACTATTGGGTTAATGGAGTCACAAGGAGCTTAGAGAAGCTACCTCCTTGGGGGTGTAATCCCTTTTAATTCCCAAGGAAAGTTTCTCTAAGCTAGGGCTTAAGCTAAGAGGGTGTATGTCCTTATACTTCTCTTAGAAAAACCTTAATTAATGAGATGAATCAAGAAAAAATGGTGAATACTATGGTGGGGGTGTATTTCCTTATAATTCCCACCTATATCCTAACATAACACAACTTTAATTGAAATAAATGATAGCAAGAGAGTAAAAACCATTCCAATATCAAGAGAAATTCTAAGAGAATTCACCACAAGAGCTAGAAAACATCATCCAAATCTAGCTCTAGGCCTTCCCCTATCAACCATTCATAAAATTAGCCATAAGACAAGTGCACAAGAGATAAAATGAGATCTTATGATCTCTATTTATACAAAATTATTTCACAAGTGGAGAGTTATGACTCAAAATGAGATCTTATGATCTCTATTTATACAAAAATTAGCCAACATGGCTTGTCCACAAAATAAGGAGTAAAACACAAGATTAGGGGTCAACAACCCTAATATTTCCCCCTTAACACAATAATATTAAACAATTGACTTAAAATCACATATTTTTCACAAATTAAACCCTAATCTAGGATGATGTCACTCCTTTAGGGGACATTTTTCCACTTTGAAGAGGTCGTTGGTGTCGGAGAAACATGGAAGGGATTCCCAAGGCCATGTGTCAAGCATATAAGTGATCTCATCATGGTGAAAACCCTCTTCTCCTCAAAACGTCCAAGTGAAAATGAGTGACACCTAACCACCAAACCTTAGGCCCCATAGTCATGACCTCATGCTAAAAATGGGATGTTTTTCCCCTCCTGGGAAAATTGTTTGGAAAGAAATGGGTGGGTTAGGTCATACAAGTTATAATCAAGGCCTTCCAAGTCATCTCTCTCTCATCTGGCATGCTGGTTCCTGACATCTAACCTGTGGGCTTGTAGCCCCATGTAAGTCCAAGTTAGGCTTGTTCTCCCAAAACTGTCCACTAGCTAGGTCTTGCAAAAGAAAATGGAAACTCCCTTCAATGATCTCAAGTCATAACATCATGATAAGTGGATCCAATCAATAAATAATCCATCTAAGAATGTGCATCAAATATTACTATTTCAAACAATTAACAACTCAAAGACACTTGTGACTTGTCAAGCTTAAGTATGGGAGGGTTGACGAGGTGTACTATTGGGTTGATATTTCCCTAGGTCAAGGAGAGCCTCGAAGAGGTCCCTATCAAAGACATGTAATGTGTATGAGGTGTATGGGGTCAAGAATAAATGGGCATAGGGATCATGACATACTAGGGGTAGTAGCGTCTCATTCATGGGTGCCTTTGTAGAGGGTGTGTGGTACCTTTGTCCGCAATGCACTTTTACCAATCCCATCATTTCCATTTTATCTTTCTTTCTTTATATTTTATTTAGCATAAGGAGAGGTTGAAGGTCACTTCCCTAGCGTGGTGACCATATGGTGGCAATGCCACCCAAAAATTCCTAATGGAAATGAGAAGGATGGCTCGTGATGAGACCCCCATTCTCTCAACCATGCAACTGAGAGTCACTGTAGTGGTTTGGTGACCAGATAATGACAATGTCATACCACTAGATATCCATGGATGTGATAGGTTGACTCATGATGATACCTCCTATCCTTCAATCTACCTTTCAATAATTTCTTTGTTATATTATGGGTCCCCTTTTATTCAAAGATGAGCGTTTTATTTCTTTCTTGGGTGATCCTTGGGCGAAGCATATCGAAGGTTCATATATGGATTTTATATTTTACCCAACACCAACCCCTCTGGGCCTTTAGCCCCTTCTTCTCATATAATTAGGGACAACCCCTTCTTGGGTCAATACACCCTAAAATCCCAAGAGATAAATAATGAAGGGGAAAAATGATGGAAAATGGTAAGTATGGTCGAGAATGGTATGATGGCTCATTAAGGGATTTCCCAGTAGAAAACCCATTCCAAAAGAATACCACTTACTAAGGCGCAATTTCAACCACCAAGGTGAACAAGGGAAAAAGGCATAATGTCCAAGCACATATCATGAAATCTAGAGCAATCTAAGATACAACATAATCAAATGGCTTCGGTATTGAAATGCTGCTTACCATAATACTAACTTGTACCTCATGGATCAAGGCCCACTTCCTTATGGAAGCCAACTGGTGTGGTGGATACCATCTGTAAAATTGTGACCATATGTGGTGGTGAGTGGGTTTTCCATATGTGCAAAGGGTTATTGTTGGTGATGTAGTCTCTCAACACTCGATATCTACAACCTAAGGGCCTCGAGACATCATCTCCTTATTTATCCACAAAATGGGGATAACATCTGGCTCGTACTCAGGGACATGTGCTTGCCGTAGAGTGCATGAGAACCAAACCATCTGTTGGTATACTTGTTCCTACAAGTAAACATCAAACTGTCAAATGCAGGATGGCCTACTCATCCTTGTTCTCATATGATCATAATCCAAATCAATCAAGCTAGAAAAATAAAATTTTGACATTTTTTCAATAAAATCTAAACTAAGCATGAAATCAATATGCAAGTAGAGTAGAATGAAAATTATATGCACCTAAAATAATATGAGCAATCAAGATGCAAATGCAAGGAATCAAAATGACTTACCTACTTACCTGGGGCATGGGCCCTGAAGAAGTCATGTGACCTATATGTGAGGATGGAGAAGAGACCCATATATTGGTAGTGGCATCTTTCTCCCATCTAATGCTGTCAGATAATGCTTTTCTTTGTCAGAATTCTTTCGAATGATGTAAGGGCCAAGCCATGAGTTATTGTCTTTCTATTCATATCTGGGCTTGCCCTTTCTTTTGTGCCACATGAGCGCAAGAGTTCCTTCATTAAAATCGGATCAAGGTGTATTCTCATCATATGGAGACTTTGTGTGGACGATATTTTTAATGATTTATTTACTTTTCTCATCTTCCCTTTGTACAATATGAATGAATTTCAGATCCTTATTATGGTACTATGCAACCTTCTTTATATCCATCCATGGTAGAAACATTTCCACTACATCTTCCTGCATGAAGGGTAACGCAGATGGATCATACTAAAAAATATGTGGAGGTATATCATGGTAGTTTTCACTGGCATTTCTGGCCCCTCTCAGATTCATCACATGTGAATCTTTCTTCTCCCTATTATGCAAAATCTCATACGTGTCATCGCCCATGGGAATATATGCATGTGCAAAGTTCATACTAAGGAAACCTCCAAGGGCTGAGGACTGGGTTCTTGACAAGAGCATCCCCTAGGCATCAGGGACATCGATTACCAATATATCCATGAGGATGCTGATATATGGAAAGTATATCAAGAATACTTCAATGTCTTCACATACTCCCAATACATTAAATCTTCTGGAATCAATACCATATACATTTCCATAAGGTCGAGTTGTCTATAAACCAAGCTGTTTCATTACCTTCAAAGATATGACATTTGATGAGGCCCCTGAATAGCGCATGCAATTTTTCAAGCAGAGGACATTCATGTCTAATGAGATATAGAAGGGAGGGGTCTTGTCTTTTGGACAATTGAGATACATAGGGTTTATTACACTGAGAGGATCCTATTTCTTAGCTGGCACCTGTAATATCCTCAAAATTTCCTTTGTCACAGAAGGGATCTTACACATCTCTGTCACTGGGACCGTCATATTTAGTTTTCCAAACATATTTGCAACATATATATTCAAATGAATGTCATCTGCAACAGTTGGATTAGGAAGAAACTCACATACCAGCGGTGGCGGTGGTGTAGCCACCTTTTCTTCCGTTGGAAGAGGAGCATCAGGCTGTGACAGAGGGGCTGAATAATTTTTCCTTCTGTATACTAGAATTTCCTTCCTCTTTAGTTCCTTCTTCTGATCATCAATCAAATTACTTAAGGCCCAGAGTCTCCCTTCTCTTTCTCCTATTCTTATGGCTTCATTGACCCGTTCTTGAGCGCCCTGTTCATCATTGAGATTGAAAATCATGAAGTTTATATCATCAGGTTAATTTTCATTTTGTCAGGGTAAATAATATTACCTATGGGACTATTGGCATGGGAGA